>SMMW01000631.1:1347500-1527500 GCA_004794655.1 Marisa cornuarietis
GCAGCAGCACTGTAACGACTCATGCAAACTTGGCAGATCAATAATGGATGAAGAGGGCACAAATACAATACACCACCCATGCAGACTTGGAAAACCTAAACACCAACAAAAATAGAGGGCACGCACAAAAGTGAAACCACGCATCAGGCACCACAAAACAGCAACCCTTTCCCCACACTCCCCAAAGACCCCATCCCCCACAGTGCGAAATCACCGAGAGGTGGAAGCACTTTCCCTTTCAAAGTCAACAACAACAACAACAACAAAAAAACACAGACTGCATGACTTGTAGTTAAATTTTTTGTAGCACATTGCATTTACCATTAGGCAAGTTTCTCCATGTACAGCCATCCAGCCTACATGTGCCCCAATCTCTTGTGCAGATTTGCAACTATTGATGGGCCTTTGCTACTGGAGATGAGACGAGTACGAAAGGCCGCCCCAGAGTTTTTCTATCGAACTCTACAGCAAGATCTACACATGGACTTGTCAGCTGCGCTCAGATTTTCACAGTGTTTGGGCAAGCTGGTCTGATGTGTTCATTGCTGGCTGTATATCAAGTGTCTGATGTCTGACGTGCTTACTACTGACAGTGTATTAATTTCTGGTAAATTATTTTGCTGTCCCTTTACAGACTCCAGGTAAACTGGAGTAATGATGCAAACTCTTTATCAAAGCTTTATGAGCTGCTTGGGAAGCAGGAAAGGAAGATAGTGCTCTAAATGTTGAGAGCATAGTAGATTTGCTACACCTTTGCTGATTGGTTCAGGTGGAAAGGGTGACACATTCACACCTAAGGGGCAATGCCCTTGCCTATAAGTGCTAATTGCCTATCCAGACACAAGATGCCTGATGTTAGCAAGCTTGGCAAATAGCTTTTCCATTTGCACTCAGGTAATCAAAATGTTTTGCAAACAATATTATTTTATTCTCTCCATGGTCTTAAGTTCAGCAAGATGCTTGAAACTCAGAGGCAAAACTTGAAGGTGGCCTCATTGCGTACATCAAGTTTTGCAAATAATTTGGACAAAGGGATTTGCCTGTTAAAGATCTAAGGTGACTCAATATTTTTTCTGATGTATCAGTAAAGCTCACTACACACCAAATAGAGAAAGAGGTGAAACTTATAATGTCATGTTTACACACAGATACACCTAATTAACACATCCCAGTTCTCTCATTAGCTGTAGATTTTAAAATGTAAAAATATCCATGCACGACTCTTACATCTGTGGGTTTTTTTCCTGTGCTACTGGTGATCTTTATAGGTGTGTATCACAAGAGCAGAATGGGATATTTACCTTGATGTGGGTAAATAGTATCTTACACTGAGCCTTACCCAGTCTTCAGAAAAAATAAATTGCATCCCACTAAAACTTTAAGTACACCTTTTTCTGCTGTGGCTAAAGCTCACTTTACCTCAAGAATCCAGAAAACAAGACTTTGGGTATAGAATCTTAATATTACCACCACAAGGCTGAAAAATTCAAAGTCACAAAGTTCTACAATTTCAAATTATCCCAGGCCAGAAATGGTGTAAAAAGCTGTCTGCTGATGGGTGATTCGTGTAAATGTGCATGCAATGACTTGTGCTGGTGAGAGTATGTAGCTAGCTTCACAGTGTTTGTAAACATTAGCGATATTTCATATATGTGTATTAAGCTATAAAATGGGTTTTGAAGGGTATTATAGCAACCACATGCTTTGCATCAATCACTGTGCAAACAAGATCTTATTTTCTTGAGCTATATTCCACCTATAATCAAAATACTCTATGTTGTTTATATCAATCATTAACGTTATATATTGTGCTCAGAAAGTATATATATATTTATAATGTGCCCATGTAAAGAAACAATGAAAAAATGAATAAAAATTACACGCAGCAGTGTGAACAAAGAGCTGAAACATTATGCAGCATTTGACTGCAAAATCAGATTACTTCATAATGACACTGGCTCAGCTGGATTTTCAAGTAGCAGTTTGTGTTTTTATCAAAATATTGCTTTTCAAGTGCACTTTCAATTGGATGGAGGACGTTGTGAGCTTGAAGAAGCTAGAAGAGATTTATCATTTGTTGAAGAGCAAAATATGTACGCTGCTTGTCCCATCAGTTGCTCAACTACTGATATTCTTCTGACATAAAATGCTATTATTATATAGACTGAAAAAGTCTGTTCACATCGCAGTACTTCTTTGCTTTTCAAGAAGAGGTTGTGTTATTTCTATCCTTAAACAATTCTACTCATCTTGCAAACTAAAGATATATTGTACATATGTTTATGTAGAGCTGAGAAATCAAATATATTTATTAATCTATACCTACTGACATCGGTATCTTTCATTGTTGTCAGACTTCTATTATGTGTGTGATTTAGTTCTCTGGAATCCCAAAACATATTATGTTTGCTGTTTCCAGGGTGTGTTATCTACCAGTCATGACAGTGCCATTTACCTCTGTAAAGGTTTTTAAGTGATAGCAGTGGCATACTGGCATGGTATAACAGTTTGTGATGTATTTCTTCAAATATATATATATATATGTGTGTCTGTGAGTGCATATGTGTTTGTGAATGCTTTATTGCTTTACATGTACCTTTATTAATAATAGAACCATTTTGGGTGATGCGCAGCCTCTAATGTAGCAGTCTCATCCATCTTTTCATCTAGTAAGCCATTTTTTCCCCAAGACTTTGATGCATGTAGTTTCCAGAACTGCTCTGTTTGTCAAAGCGTAATGAGCATTCTTCTGAATGGATACCTGCACATTATAAATGGACATCTTCATCATCAAAGTATGAATTTTACAGTTTTATTTTCACCCTATACTAATGGAGTAATTGGGTAATATATACTCACTGGTTGTGATGGATTTTTTTTTTGGCTGAAAATAATATCAAAGTCAAATTTTTAAAATGTCAGAAATTTTGGTTTTTATATTAAACACGTCATTTAAATCAAAATGTTAGAGCTCATATTTTTACAATTATTTCTTCCCTGAGACACAATGCTTTTATAAAATCTTCATTATCAGAAGCATATATGATCTCAAATGCTTACGAATAACCCTGGTGGGTATTTGCTATCAATTGTTGTGAAAGCCCTCATAATCCTAAAGAGGGCAAGCTTATGACACATGTGCACCATATTTTAATGTATAAGGTTTCTGATATTTGTATGCCGGGTAACAGTTTTGTCCCTGCCCGGGACCCATCTAGCTTGTTTTTCTTTTTTCAACAAAATGCGCATAATGAAATGTTACAGCAAGTGCTTTTTGTGCAATATTGTACAGAAGTACAAATTTTTCAGCATTGAAGAAAATATATTTTTGTACGCTTTCATGCAACTGGGCTTAGAATATGCTACAGGTCTGATACATCTGGTGGCCGGTGCACGGCAAAATGTTAAGTGCACATCTGCAAAAGTTCTGTTAACTTTTCAAGCTTACCTGAGTAAACAATCATTTTCAAAATAGTGGGTTTAGTTCATAAAGAAAGACTTATTCCTAAACTCTGACTCAAACCAAAAAATCTGTATTATAAGATACAAGCCACGGACCTTCATCTAGATGAAGGTCCGTGATACAAGCCTTTAAACATCGCAGGTCTCATGTGGGCTACAGGAAGAGATCAAGACCTTATTTCTCATGATGTCACGATGATAGACTCTTACTGTGCAGCACATGAATATATCGCATCTATCAAATCTACTAATACTTTTCTCAAAATAATTCTTAGTGATTTTTAAACAGCTACATGTTAACTTGTTAGAAGCTTTGAGCTTTATTTCTGCTTGGGTTAGACTTAAACCAATTTTGTGGTACTTGCTTCCCCCCCCCCCCAGTCTGTAAGAGACTCTGCCTACCCAGCAGTCATGGTACCGCTCATCGAAGGTTATAAGGGCCTTTTTCAACCAGGCATACTGGTAAATATTCGCCTATGGCAAATTAATTCTTAATATGACTCATGAACGACTGGTAAACATATAGACACACTGTGTCTGGTTTAAAAAAATCCGATCGAGGGTTTGCCCTTTGCCGTTAATACACCGTAAAACGAACCACTCACAATTTGTGTGCAGCCATCAGTGGCCTCTTGACATTGTATTTACTGGATGAAAGCAGTTAAGTAGTTAATGTGTTTTGCTTTTTTGCTTTGGGGAAATTTTATGTTCTGTCAAAATACAATCGTAAAAATGGCTGTCATGATTTGGGGGTGTGAAACTTTGCCACTCGATCTCCTGCTTTGATATTTTACAGTGAGTGATTAACTACGAAATTTTTAAACTTTAATCCCATTATGAATCTGGGGGCCGGTGCACGAAAGGCTGTCAAATATTTTATTGCAATACGAATATTACATTCCGATAACCCTCAAGTTTGGGTCCATGGCGCGAGCAATCTGCAATCTTGACTGTTCAACTTAATATAGTGGAGCAAAAGAAACTGAAAATTTAAAAATAAGGGTCGAAATATAAAAAATATATATAAAACATTAGAAGTACATAACCCCCACCCCTCGCGATGCACCGCGTTACGGACACTTAAAGGTTGTGACTTTGTTGTGCTACGTAGTTTTTGTGTACTGGGTGCGATTTGTTTCCTGCCCATTTTTATCCACGAGGCGAGGGTGGATGGCGGAGAATGGTAGTGTTTGACGCCGAGTCAGCAACTAAGGGCATATCACGGCTAGGCAACCAGCCCTGTAAACAGATGCCACATGCCCGAGACGAGAGCTGAACCCAGGACAGCCAACCCTGTATTGGTGACAGACGCTAACCAGACGGCCCACCACGAGGCGAGGGAGCTCTCAAATACATCGATCAAGTGTCTTTTTTTTACTTCTCCAGAAAATGAAGACAGATCTATTTTGTCAAGTCTGATCATGTTCATCGAAAATGCCCTCAGTATTATTCAGGGAAAACGGGGGGGGGGATCTCATTTCCAACAGTAAGTTTAGCCTGTCCTAGAGAATCAGGCTCTACTAGGTTGGCCGAAATAGCATGGTGTAAATCTATGGAGAAGTATACTGTAATCGTGTCTGCAACTTTTTTTTTTGGTAAAAAAGGGGATGTTTCTTGTTGCCAAGCTTTAATAAATCAATTGCGTGACAAGTGTAACATGCTTTCACCAGCTTGCCAGTTGCATTTAGATAATTACAATTGTGTGAGCGATTGCATTCGAGATAGCTGCAATACTGCAACTGTTGATCTAAAGGAAAGCTTATTTAAAAAAAAAACTCCTAAGAAGTGCTTGCACATAAACGGTGTTCAATCCAACACTATTCTACAGGCACACCATCTTGAGTTAACGCATACAACTGAGGAATAGATATTGATGAAATTTTATTAGAATACCATCATAGTTTGTGTGCATCAACAACTTGAAGCAGCTATATTGTACCGTTACAATACATCACAAGCCGAATAACACCTGTAGAATAATTACATATCCAAAAATTTCAAAAAAGGTAGAAATTCAGGACACCTAGGGAAGAATCTGCTGTTTAAGTACACACGACACCGAAAAGCCACCAAAATATCCAGACAGGAGCAGTGGGTAAACCCTCAGTACGCCGCCTCAAGCGTAGCTCGAGGGATGGAGAATCTCTGTCTTGACACAGGTGAAGAAAGGCTAGATGAGAGTTTGTCGCCTTGACGAGCTCTGCGCCACAGGCAGGCGAAGACCGTGATACAAGCGATAGCTAGCGCCACCACCCCCGCGCCCAGCAAGATGGCCATCATCTGTACTTCCGGCTGCTGCATGCACACCTCCATCTCTGCTGCCTCCAGCTCTTCACCTGGAAGAAAGTTTTCTACATTGATACAACGGTCCTAACGGGTCAAGATGATGTCAATTTACATTACAGTGATAGGTCATGTCCCCTTTGTATATGCGAAAAGCGGAGATGCAGTTTAGCAGCAATGGGCAACTTTTAAGCATTATGTTCGGACTACCAAACGATGTAAGTCTACGTTCAGGTCAAAAAGAATCCATTCTTTGAACAAATCGACTACTGTAGAAAAACGTATGTTAAATGGTTAAGTTGGAAAAGGCCTCCCACGTGATGGGCCCACTACCTACTGTTTCCCTCCAGTTCGTCTCCAGCCAGCTTGACCTGCACCTGGCCAGTGAGGACCACCTCTTCCTCGGCAGCTCTGCGCTGACGCCTAAGCCTGTTATCGTTGATATCCGTTTGATTATCGCACACCACCTGGTGGAGACAATTTGTGACCATTCCATATTTACTGCAGAACTGCCATGCGCATCGGAAAGGTTAGCATGGAAAGGTGGCTTAGTATGCCAGAGGATTTTCAGCAAGATATTGTCAATAACTGGTAATTTATACCAAAATAGGTCGGTATACACCTACCGTCAACTGATAAAAATTCCAACCCTCCTGCCCATCCACCCTCCCACCCATACCAACAAACGATAACATTGATGACCAGCGTTGTCTTCCTCGTGCTAAGGCCCCTGTACTAACCGACTCGCAGGCACCACTGCTTTCCTCACACATGAAGACGAGGACTTTGAAGTACACTACATCACCGCTGATGAACTTGAAGGCGTAGATTGGAATAGTGACAGTCGTTGTGGTGTTACCGGCGATGGTGGAGAATGGCCGTATCACCTGGTGTTTTCTTGGACACCTGTCAATATATGCAGTGTTACTTCAATAGCGATTGAACTGCAAATGTCAAACGTCCATCCGCAGTAGATTAATGAACAAGCAACGGAAATGTTCAAAATATATGCATATATCAGATCAATTTCAAAAAGCCGTAAAGTTCATGTAGAACTTTTTAAAGGTATTTTCTATCTGCTTTAAAATGAAATTTTCTTGAGATTACTTAGTTCTGATGCTGGCCAGAATACTTTTTCTTAGCTACGAAACGATCAGAATTTCTACGAGACCTGTATTCCATCCCAGCATATAAACTAGGTTTAAAAAGACTATAAATATTTAATGCCATCCTATATAGAAAAAATTAGAATTAATGGATGCTCAGCTGAACCCCGCGTATCGACTTACCCGTTTTCCACAAGGGTGAACGTCTCTCGCCCGTTGCTGGCGCTGGCTGCATGTACTCTGTACGTGGTGAAAGCTGGAGATTCAGAGAAAACATGTTCCTTCGTCATCCTCTGTGTGCAAACATTTCAAACCTTAAATGAGTTTAGACATTTCTGTAACTTTGTTATACTTGCAGTGCTTCACCAGAGGAATTTTGTAGGCAAGATGGCCTTTTTTTATCTGCCCAAAAATGTCCACCGCTAACCAAGCCATCCCGACAATCTAGCCAGGGAAGATTCTCACCTGCGTTATTTTGCATTTTGACGACTAGGTTGAGCTCATCGCCGACGATGACGGTTGAGGTTTTCTGTAGATTCGAGCCGTCTTTAGCCTTAACCTCAAAGATGAGTGGCGTAATATCCTTGGAGTCTGCCGCTTTGGTCAGGTTTTCGCTGAAAGCGATCGAGTTTAGGATGAGCAAATTTACCAGCTTCAAATGCATGGTACAACTATAATAAACCATCGATAAAATACCGCTATCAAAAAATAGGTAGTCGAAAATGGCCCACGGCAGTCTTATTCTGTATTCTGCACCACTATAAAACATCCCTTTCCTTTATTGTATTGTAAGTATTCGTGAACTAGTTATTTAGTATAATTGCTGTGGCAGTTACCTATTCGATAGTTTTACTGGTCCTAGAATTCGCAGTACTGCTGAGATCCAAAGTGCAGAGATTTTGCCATAGACAGGAAAGCTTATAGTGAACGCAATGAATTATTTCCCCTTTCAAATGGTAGCTGGGGGTCAGTCTTCTGACGTTGTCAATACAAAGCCACAGCAACTAAAGTGTGGGTAGGAGGCGGGGAGTATTTTGACATACAGGTTACCTGTCTATGTACGGCTGACCCACTTGCAGCTCGACCTGACCCGTCTTAGAGAAGATGCACGTGGAGGTCAGTAGCTGGTCGGTGTTGAAGACTATTTGTGGTGTGTACTGTATGACCAGATCCATCCGGTACTGTCGGCTGCCATTCTGCGGCAAAACGCATGTGGTGGAGAGTATGGTATATAATTTATTTTTACTCGACTTCCGGTTATTAAATCCTAAAACTTGGCCATTTGTTGTATTGTGGTTAAAATAACAAGTACTTATAAGTGAAAAAGCTATTACCTCATTTGGAAATTCTATAGTGAATACATAACTAATTAGGTACACAAACCTTTAAAAGCCATGCTCTTCAGCAGTTCAGATGCATTTTAATGGAGAAATACATTTGATCTGTCATCAGCTACCAAGTACACTTATAATGCTGTTAGATACCCCATCACCGTCGGTAGAACCATATACTGCACTCATTTGCCAGGTACACTTACAATTAATGTCGAAATCATGCCACAATGCTTGTTTCCAGAACCGAACGGGATGATACTGTAGAAGACTGGCCCGGTCGGGTCACTTTTGTTTTCTTTCAACCGACAGTCGTCCACGGGATCGTAGCGTGAAGATATGACGCCTTGGAATCCCTGGTAGGGTCTCACAGTGATTCCCATCCCATGCAAGTAACATTTCACTTCCACTAGAAACATCAAGTGCGAATCACTGGTGCATCACAGTGTGGAAAGGGTATTAAAAATTCTGCTTACCACCTTTTAAACGGTAGTAAAAAAGCTCATGAATACTCAACTGAGTATTCTGATCATATTACAGAAACAACCGTTTCTCACTGAATATCCAAAATATGTGCACAAAATATTGCAACAACTGTAAAGTATTTTATATTGTCTATTTTAATTCTACACTTGAAGGATAATGTCGGTTATATACTCCTGATGAAAAGTTTGACACGAAACGAAGGCCAGATCTGAACTTCAAAGTAACGTGTAGAGAGGATTACAGGTGAGTCAACAGCTCGACAAAACTAAGCACACAATTAAACCATGTTTTGTTGAGCACTACTTACAGCGCTTCTTTTCACATCGCTCCCCTTGGAAGGCATCTTGACAGAAGCAGACGCTTTCATTTCGGACCACGCGGCACAGTCCTCCATTCTCGCAGAAACTGTCGTTGGTACAATTTACTTCAAGCGCTGCCAACAAAGAGCATCGCCATTGATTAAAAGTATTTAATTACTGCCGTTTTGTTTCTCTTTATTACGAAAATAAATCTCCCTTAAATGCTTTCAAATCTGATAAGGCGGGAGAGGTTGCATTATTCAGGTGTCACCGTTTCTTGCGACATTCCTTTTCTGTATGCCCCACCTGTGAAACATTCCCCTTTCCAACTTTGATAGTGCTGTCGTCACCAATTACTTTCCATAAGGCACCAGAAAATCCTATCGCTTTAATCTTTGCAATACATTCTGAAGTGTCAGTGGACGCATAGTAATGCTTAGACTACAATTGTCCCTTGGGAACATTGACCGGGGCAAAATACGTAATTTGCGCGAGAGCAGCGAGCATATTTGGTATCTTAACACTTACTCTTTTCTTCCACGCACTGTCCGAATATGGCAGAATGTCTCTCATTGCACGTGCATTCCCCCTGCATGTTGCAGAAGCCGTTAGCACCGCAGCTAAGGCCCTGCCGACGGCAGTCGAAGTACCCGTTACTGTTTGCTGTCGTTTGCAGCAGCTGACCAGTGAAGACTGCTGAAACCCACTAAAAATACGTGCCAACAAAAAATTGGGAGTACAAACCAAAAGGTTACTTCATCAGCAAGCAGATCATGTCCGTGGACGGGATGGCTTAGTCGAGGCGATATGGCAAGAGTTACAGGCGACTGCACTCTTGCAGCACCGTTCAAAGAGGACAAGCGATTCAGCTGTAAAACGCTAAGCTAACAACTCGGCAACGCAGTTCCAGTTCGTTTAATAAAGTCTACACTATTTTTATTTCAGTATATTTCAAACTGAACATTCACTGTGACTCTTGCCAGACACTTGCCCGGCAAAAATCCTTCGCGTCAGGGAGCTTAAAGGAAGTTAACTATACTGGTAGCAAAATGATTATGTCAACACTTATGCACTGTCGTTAAAGCGACTGCTCACCTGCAAGCAGAGCCAGCAGACCCATCGTCGTATACTGTCTTTTCATCTGAAACAAAAAAAAAGTAAAACAAGGTTATATTGCAATAAATAGCAAACGACCACCCTCGGATTCTTAAGCCCTTTTCAGGATAACCTACCTAAATCCACATCTTGCTCTTCTATTTTTCTAGAAGTTAAAACTTAGCAAACTTTTTAAACTTAAAAGCTCGCTGTACCGACCTTTATTTACAAATACCTATCCTTTGAAAAGGTTTGTAAATAGCAAAACCTGAGAACAGCTTATGACGACTACCAGTACAAAACTAAACACAAACAACAGGTGACGACTGGTTTAGCGAAATGACTGCACGATACCACTCCTGCCACCTGCCTTATACCCGTCGCTGGCTGTGCTCCTCTCCTGCTGAAGAAAGCTGGAAATGGAGGGGGGAAGACCAGGAGATGGGGGTAAAGCGGTGAGCATACTCAACCCCTGTCCCTGCCTGTTAGCTTGAAAATTACGTGCGTCTCACGTAAGTTTAATCAATTTTGTTTTTCCGTGTATTTGCCCTTTTGTGAGATAGCCCCGTGGTCGCCAAAAACTATTCCATATTCCATATCATGGCCCTAACCACCTACCCCAACGCACGCACGCACATTTTGTGTTTCCGTAACGATTTGTAAATGTCATATACTATTACTGAAGGCATGACGGTAAGCTTGTGTGCATGTAATGACCGGCGGGGAAAGACCTAACTTACATGCAACACGTGCTTTCTAAAAGTGGACTTCTCCCCCCCCACACACACACACACACACACACATCCCAAAAGGTGGCTTGATAGCACAGTGGAACTCTCAGCCTCGAACTTGTTCAGTTTTACGTGTGCAGTTTCCTCCTGTTCTGAAATACTGCTTCTAAAGCACGATAAATGCAGATTTTCATTCGTTTGAATAATCCGAAATGTCGCTCATTTTCTCTGTTTGGTTTTGATTGCTGGCAGTGTTGTGATTGGTGTACTAGCATGACGTATAGTAGGCTGTTCGCAGCGCTCGTTGATCGCATACTTTGTTACCAGATAATTAACGGATATGTTTTAGAGGCTGAAAGTTACAGGTTAGTTTTATATCGTCTATATCTATCGATATCTGCATTCACAAAAAAGCAAACTATTCGGGTTGGTCTTTAAATCTGTTCACAAGCCACACACTCGGGCTGTGCGTACCTGCTCACAGGACAGGTCTTAGGAACTTTCACTGCACTATGGATTCCTACCAGTTCATTATCCTTTCCCTGTAGTACGAAATGATACCCTGGTGGAAGCACTTTCCTATCAAATGAAGCAAGCAGCCAACGAACTAATCAATCTTTTCCCCACTTTCCACAACCAGTTTTTGGTCTGAAGTTCGTTCGCAGTCGCCTTTCTTTGAATTCTTTTGTCCTTTATTGTCATTTTCCCATCTCTCTCTCTGTCTCTCTCTCTCTCTCTCTCTCACACACACACACACACACACCGCAAGTGTGAGTTAGAAAAAATAGACATTTCTGCAGATTCAGCTCACCACGAACTCCCCCTTCCCTCCAGCAGCACGAACATTGTCCCCCCCCCCCAGCATCATGCTGTCTGCCGTGTAATCGTTTGCTTGGGCCACACGTGCTTCTCGGGGTCACGTCCTGTTAAAAGTTGGGGGTGTGATGGGGTGTGAAGTTTTAGAAGGAACTCAACATATTGAAAACATTATCATCTAAATCTCATGATTCCAAAACTCATCGCAACTCCTACCCTCTTCCCCAACCCCTACCACCATTGGATTGTTTCCCCCTTTTCCTTCTACACTTCCCATTATCTTTTGTTGTTTTTCGAAATGCAGTCGACGTTTTTCTCTCTTAAATGGACTTTCCGCCTATCACGATCCACTGTTTTTCATGCTCGGGTGACTCGACTGCAGCACATGGTTTACCGGCCAACTGTCAGCAAGAAAAAAAAACTGCTTTGACTTGACATACAACCAGTTCATGTTGTCATGGTTATTTGGGCCTGTTTCGCCTGAATAATAATAAAAATAGGAAATTTATATAGCGCATGCTCCTATACTTGACAGAAGGCTCAATGCGCTTGACAAAAGAAAGGCGAATAGAGAAAATGCACACAACACACATACGGACAGACCAAAACACGACAGCAAACAAACAGAGAGAGACTTGAGACTGAAAAGCACATGGCTGCCAGTTGCATCAACAATCGAGAAAATTCATGGAGCAATTACAGAAGAGAGATCAGAGTGAAATCTATGCTGTTGACACGGATCAAAAAGCAAAGCAGTGACAAGATGGCGCAGATGTGCAGAAGAATGCACTAGTCAACGAAATGGTCCATAAAAAGAAAGAACAAGGCGTAGGCACAGAAAAACGATCCAGAAGATAACAAGTGGTGTAACAGAAGCAAAGACCAACAGTAAACACAAAGCTACGACGAAAAGTGAGAGTAATCACCCTATAGCCAGTTAAGCGAAGGTACATCACTTAGTAATTGTGTACGCTTGTGGGTGTGCGTGCGTGACTCAGCTCGCTTCACATCCATTCCAGCAACGGCGGTGTTCCTGTTGCTTTCGCCTGCTGCATCGCTGGGTGTGCAGCTTATGTCAGCCCCTGCAGCAGGCGGCACGACAATCGAAACTCGCATAAAATATAAAGAATCAGATGGCTGGTTTCATCAGAAACAAAAAACGAAGTGCCTGGGGTTTTTTCCCTACGTTGTGCTGCCCTTTCCTGTAATGTAAAAGCATCTCAGATACCGTGTTTGATACGTTAACATTTCTTGTGAGAGGATCTCTAACTATAAAGTCATAGAGGTTTTAATGCTGTAGTTCAATGCATGAAACGAGAAAGTATCTGAAGGTGGCATTTTCATTACTTAGGGGGAAAGTGCGGGGATGGAGGAATAAAACGTCGTGTTTGTAGAGCAGGCATTTTCACACGGCGGCTCGGGGCTGTTAAAACAATAAAAAAGCACTTACAGAAAAAAGGCCTATGGGTGAGAATGATGTGTCGGAGAAACGAGCTCCTTCCTCTTTCACATGAAGCCGTAAGAAGGATCGCGAACTGCAAGTAGCATCAGGAGCCATGTGATGGTCGTCTTATAAATAAATTCATCACCAATTCTGGCAGAAGTACACCCTTGTCTAAAACGTCCTTATAAATATTATATGTGTGTGCGTGAGAGAGAGAGAGAGAGAAAAGGGAGAAGTGAGTGAACGATCGAGAAAGACGTGTTGCCTAACACCACCGCCATTGTTATCTCCCCCTTTCTTAGACGGGGTTCTCTCTCCTCAACCTCTTCATTGCCTTTATCAGCTCTGCAAACGCACTGCGCGTTGAATGCCTGTCAGGAGACAGGACTTTGTTGCTACTTTGCTGTACGTTACTAGTATATCCTTTTTTTTAAATTTATCTGCGCAGAACAAATTTTGACATCAACATCATTTCAGCGGCCCTCCCCCATCCCCAACGCCTCATAAGAGCGAAGGCGGGGAGAGAGTTGGAGAGAGAGGCTCTGGCGGTAGAGAAATACATTACATTTACAGTAATCCCTCACTTATCGCGGGTGTTCCGTTCCAGGCTCACCCGCGATAAGTGAATTTCCGCGAAGTAGGGACGCTATACTGTTTTTAGTAGTTATACATTATTTTAAGTCTTTATAAACCCTCCCAACACTCTTATACATAACCCTTTCTCATTCCCTTAATAACTTTTCCCATAAAAATGTTTTAAACTCTTAAATCTAGATTACTGTACAATACGTACTATGTATGTGCAAAAATACTTTAGACGGAGTACCGTAAAAACACACAAAACAGCGAAAATACCGCGATAAATATTTTACATATAATTTTTTGAAAACCCGCGAAGCACTGAAGCCGCGAAACATGAAGCGCGAAGTGGCGAGTGAACACTGTATTATCTCCCTCACTGGTGTAAACCGTTGCCCACGCTGTTTGATCTAGTCCCGTTGCTCACAGACCGATGACAACCTGTCAGGAGACAGGACATCACTAGGGGCCCTAGTTATGAAGTCGTTCCCCTTCCACTCAGGGCAACATGGGAACTCAACTGAAGCCATCTTGTTGTCATAGTTACAATGTTATGCCCAGCACAGTGAACAGTAATATTTTTACGCTAACGCATCTTTGCTATCGCTTTATAACTAAAGCTCGAGGTGTAACACATCTGCAGGGTGTGGACACCACCTTATAACTTCAGAAACAAGACGCTTTTCCTATCAACCCCCATGTAGCCCCAGAGCAAAGCCTTGTCCTCACTTCACAACTATGGCCCCTGGGCACAGCTCACAGTATTTATTCACCATTCACTTTAAATGTTGTGCCCTTTAAGTGAAAAGAAGCTGTCAGCCTCAACAAGTTGGAGGAGGGGCAGCAAGAGTACAAGAAGTACAAATTCTTTCGGTTCTTTCAAATGATCTCCAGCATCACAAGCTCTTTTCTCCCTCTTTTCAGTATTATTCAGTTGTTGCCTCCTTGCTTCTGCATTCCTTATATTTTCAAATTATTAATTTCAATTGCATAAGTATGATCTTTATTCATAGCAGTAAAATCTTCTTTGTCACTTTCTATGTACAAAGTTTCTTCTGCTGTCCCATGTTTAGTCACAGCTCTGGTACCTTTCTGTAAAAAAAAAAATTAAGAAAATTATATTTATTTAGTACAAACTAAATATTTACACAATAAGCTGACAATTTTTTTTTATTTCCTAATTAATATTTATAGCTTTGTTACAAAGTATGAAAGTCAGTTTTACACAGATATATACACACTTTCGGCAATCACTTATGTTAGTGTAATTGTAAATCATATTTTACTTAATTTTTTAACTGCTAAAAGTCTGCACACTATTGCTTAACCTAAAAGAAAACTGAAGGCAGTGCAGATTCCTTAAGCAACTCCAATGTACTGTGTGAAGTTTTCAATTTGTAAATGATCGGAATGATTAAAATATTTCCCACTTCTTAGCCACAAAACCGTCTGTAATGAATCTGAAGGTAGCCTGAAAATGTCAACACACTTGCATGTGAAAAAATCACTTTGATGAAATGCACTTTTTAAGTAGGCTAAAATCTTAAAACTATCATCTATCATTAATTTAGTATATTTAACTCATTTAGCTTCTGCCATGTAAATCTTTCAACACTTCATGGTGCTGTAAAGTTTATATTACTATGAAATTTCTCCACCATGTTAACATTATATCATTAACAGTGCATTATATGCAAAGTTAAAGGTGTATTTTTGTTTGATCAGATTTAAAATATTATTTCTTCTTGAAATGTTAATCTTGAAGTTTCTAAATATAACCTGCACGTGTGCTGAAGTGCTTCACACTGATCGATGGACAAGTACACTTACGAAAGTGTTTACAATTTCACTTACAAGGTATACCAAATAATACCCCATCAAAATCCGTATCATAAGCGCGCGTACTTACGCATGAAAAGACTTGTAACTTGTTAAAATCTTTCGTCTGTCGGTTGGTTCAGCCAATAGTACAGTCTGAGATCACCATTTCTACAAATGTTAAGAAACTTTTGGGTACTGATTGTGTGAACATAAATTCGACATTTTCGTGCCTGTAGTTGAAGTTCGCGCTTTACCGCCCAACTCGGGAAAATCTTCTGTGTAGAGACTATAAAAGTATATGTGAAAGAGACACGTTTACAACCGAAAATGGGCATTCAAAACGCCTGCTGCAAAAAAAGAAAAAGATAATTTTGCTGACCGTCTCTTTCATCTTTCGTTACCACTAGGTCGCTGTACTTTCACATATCGAGCAATACCGAAGCCGGTTGTTACGACAAACATTTCCGTAGCAACGCTACAGTATCGGCCATTTTGTCCGCCACCCGTATATGCGAGCGATCGTCTGCTGAACGACAGGCGAGTTGGGCCATTATCAGGTGCATGGTTTTCATCAAGCAGAGAGCCAGGAGGCATATTTCACGGAGTCGAATGAATGAAAAGTATCCAGCTTTGTCATTGATCTGGTCTCGGCTCTGAAGCGCCACTGTTGCCATGTGCCGCTGGGGATGTCCCACAACTAACACGGTAAACCGAAACTTGCTCCTGGATAAAGCAACGCGACGTTTGTCTAACTGGTTCCCCGACTCTGTGTGTGTGTGTGTGTGTGTGTGTGTGTGTGTGTGTGTGTGTGTGTGTGTGGCTGTGAGATTTTATTATAATTTATAAATAAAAATGAATGTTTTATACATCTATAAACAATCACTTAATTGGTGATCAAATATGCTTGCGCGGGGAAACAAATATCACCAGTGAATATCTGTAATGGCACAGTACGAAATTATAGGTGTAATTGAGCATTTAACAGAATGGTTCTGTTAGAAGTCAGAGTATACACAGTTAATTTTTATGTCATGTAAGCTCGATCATACTTGCTCCAAAGATAGTTAAAATGCGAGGAATGTAGTGAAACAAGCTTACCTTTTCGAAGATCACTTAGTTAGAAACTTCTCACTTTGTTATCAGTTTGTTAAGAGATTTATATAGTGGAATTGCGACACTGAAAAGGAAAATTACGTACAGAACTACTAATGTCCGAGACAAGAAAAGGTCGAACACTCCAAGTGTGGCTGTGTGATCAATGTTACTGTACAGAACACGTAAAACGTACGAGAGGCCTTCACTTTTGAATACAACTAACGTGTACGGTAGCTTGAATCAAGCCATCCCTCCTCACTATCGACTTTACGATTTTGAAGAAATCTGCGGGACTGTCTTTTCCTAGAGAATAAATATTATCTCTGTGTATGTGCCCGTGTGTCTGTTTATGCATGTGTATGTGTGCGCGCGTGCGTTTGTTTACAGACGTTCATGTGCAAATGGTGTGGAACATGGTTCTGCAGGGAATGCTTGCGAGGTGCCTACGTCGGCGTTGCCACGGAGACGCTAAAATGCCGTGTCTGCAACCAGGTACGTGGCGTGTGCAACATCAGCGAAACACAACACTACAGTTCTGCATTATCACATGAGGTTGCATTTCGTACTAGCATTAATCGGTGTGTGCAGATATGGATGATGCAGGAGTACTGCAAAACTATACCATAACTACAGACGGGTTTTTGTACACAAAAACTAAATCAGGCACAAATATGATTTTCCCGAAGTGCACACACACTGTTTACACAGTGTACACAAGTGCACACACACACACACACATCGCGCGCATGTTTGCTGACAGCCTGAGACCCGCTCGAACAGATTACTTAGAAATACGTGTTTATAACAAAAACAACAAAATTTTTATTTACTATCCTCACTTTTTTTTCAACCCAGGGAAAGTGTCAAGGTACCAAAGTTGACTTTCTTCTCAGACCGCCGCCTAGCGCCGAGGACGCAGGAAACAAAAAGGGGGGCAAATCATCAAGCAGCGCCAAAAGCCGCAGTGCTTCCCCTTCTAAATCAGCGAAAGGCAGTAAAAGTTCAAAGTCGAAAGGAAAGAAAGGTGGGAAAAAGTCGGGCAAGAAAAAGAAAAAGTGAAGCTTTCTGGGTAACATGAAGCCATATTTGAACTATGAACGCAATCAGCAAGTTTTTTTGTGTTGTGGGGGTGGGGGGAAGGAGGAGCACGATGCTGATAAACGTCATTACCTCATTCTGCTCCATTTCATTGTACTTCTGTTGCAAAGACTTGGGCTATTATGAGATTCTCTTGAAAATATTGAAAATACACTGTTGAGAATACACTGATTACTTATTTTATCAGGATTATGTATACAAGGTATCTGAATTAGGTATTTCTCATTTATCACTTATCACTCTTACTGGTTGACTTTTATTTAATACTTTATACTTAATCAGTGAGTGGAAGTTCTCAGGTAAAAGAAAGAGAATCTGCTGTTTTCGTGATGTGTTTTCCCCCTCTCCCTGCTATTCAATACAATCTGTCTAGCTTTTGTTGTCACGTGACATTTTTAAAGTGTCTTGTAGATTGTAGATTATTTTCCTGGTCGATGGGTAAGGCTTCGTTGGAACGGTCGGCACATAGACTTCTATTCGTTAACAGAACTCATGGGTACACGCTTGCAATGTTGTCAAGATATCTGCTAAAGTATTGAACGCTACGCCAGCCACCATACATTCTAATTTTTAAAAAAAAACTTAACTAAAAGTCCTGGAAGTTTGAAATGATTCAACTTGAAACAATAAATCCAGCTTCGCTGCTACTTTGTCAAATGCGCTTTGACTGGCTCCACTTTTTCACAGGCATTTATCTTAATTTAATAATAAGCTATTTTTTTACAAAATATTAACCTCCACCATTTCATTGCCTTTTTTTCGTTCCCATGGCATTTTTGTACCTTCCACGAAGAAACCCTTTTTACACTTTCGTCTCATGCTGTGATCTTTACTTTAAAAAAGCGATTTTTAGAGTTAAGCTCATAGACAAAAAGCTTGAGAACAAAGAAGAGTGCATGCGAAGTACGACTGATTAGACCCGCATAAGATCTGGCAGATTCAGTACACATGAGAATGATGGAGTCCTCCAGTTGAATAAGGTTTTTACTGCTCTCAAGCTTTAAAGCACATCAGATTGGGTTATCCCACCTCTTACTTTTGTTGACAGCAAGAATTTGACATCGGTTTATGTACATTGCAAATTTTAATTTCATTTCGGCATTGGCAATAATCTTTACCAACAACTTGGTTAGATCGATCATATTAAGCTGGCTTTCTGTACTTATATATTTTTACAAACTTTATATTTTTTCTTTGAGCAAATGTCATAATTGGGAACATTATTTGCTTTTTGACATACCTTGTTCATAAATAAATTTTACATTTGTAAAAATTTTATTCCTTTAAATTGAAATATTTATTCACATATATATATATATACACACTTTGACGTCTTTTTTATATTATAAATCATGTGACAAAATGAAATTTTATAAAATATTTTGCATAATGTTTTATGCAGCATCATTAATTATACTCGTTCACCAATTCAATTTGTATATTTAGCATACACAGTGTGTATCATTGTGGTGTGTGTCGACTGCTGCGAGCATGCTGCATTTATTGTCACTAAAAATGGGTATGCACTCGAGGAGGTTCCAGAAAACAAATTCACTCCATCTTACTTTTATTGTGCATTTGCTAGCCTTTTCTCCCATTTCTTTTTCAACACAGTACGACTACGAACAAAAGAATTCCGTTCTTTGGAAATATATATATATAAACCATTTTTTTCAAGCTTGTTTTATATAGTCCGTTTTCTCTGCATTTTATCTGCGCGTAACATAGGGCAAAACGTTTACTTATTTGACTTTATTTTCAGCCCATGACCTACTTCGTACAAAATGACTGTGAAATAAAAGCTTTATTTAGAAAGATTTTAGACGACTACGAGCAATAATGTAAATAATATCTGTCATCTTTTTTCCATCTTATTTTCTTTTTAACACAGACACTTTTGTTGTTTGTCTCAATTTTTCTTGGTCGCCAGATGATAGTTTTAACACGACATTTTGATAATAAATATAAGATATTAAACATACAGTGTTTAAAGTCTTCATTTTGTTTTTGAGCTTTTAGTCCTTGACTTTAGTGAGAGATACTGTGTGAATAGCCCCCTTCCGTTCTCGAGATACACACCTACATCAGCGTTCAAAATCGTGACGTCCCATTTGTGCAGAAATATGCCTAATTAATATGTGATTTCAGTTTTCCCATTAGCTGAACCCTTGACAATGTGATTGTATTTAGAACCCTAATGTCTGTAATGCTGATCTTTTCCTGTGCATGATATTAGGCGTATATCTCTTTTTTTTTTGGGGGGGAGGTATTTACCCAAATTAGTGTTCTACCCAGTAATAAGAAAACTCACTAGAGTGACTAGACCTTTAACAAGCGCACACGTATGTACGTCTGCATGCAAACCAGAGAGAGGATAGACATCGACACGTGTGCACGCATTCACCTAGAAACCGTTTCGCAACCACAGGAAACAAGTGAGTCACGTTATTTATCTGCGTGTGTGTGCGTGTGAAGAACCCTTACTTAAAACACGCATTATTTCAAAACTGCAATATCAAAATCCTGCAACATTATCTGTCTCAGAGCAATGACTAACAGCTTGGAGGCAAAGCCAACCGTCATTTTCTTATGACGTTAAAAACACACGAGAAAGCTTCAACGGTACCGATAACATTACATTCATAAATCGTATGTAGTTTCTAAGGACATTTTTTTTTTAAAAACTTCCAAAAAACTTATTAGCTACGCGGTTAGGATAGAAGCAGCCATGTCCTGAAATCCTGTAAAGAATAAATACCAGATCGCTGCAACTTTCTGCGTTGTTGAACGTGGGAGTATGAAATCACAAATATTAAAGACCATCTCGAGAGAACCATTTTTTCAAAAGACGTGATTTACTTGAAGCATGCTTTCAAACATCGGCATGTACAGATCGATGTCAAAGCCTGGACTTCCTATTGTACATGGATCCACACATCGTCAAGGTTACGAGATAATCTGGAAGTACATGTTTAAGTCATGTCTAATGGTTTGAAACATTTTCTGTGTGCAAACGTTTTATTCTTGTAAAAGTTGGTGGGGGGGTATTCGCTCATTTATTAACGTTTTATAAACTGTTTATCTTCGTCTTAAAGGAACCCAGTCATTTAAAAAGAAAATAATAATTGGGTTGGTCTTTAATATTTCAGGCAGTCGTCTCTCTCCATCTACATCTCAGACATGATGCTGAGCGATTCAGACAGAATGGAACGTCCTATTTTCAGCAAGCACTAGCTTTCACCCGCGGAAGGGTGTGAGGAGGAGGGAAACCTCTCTTGTCAGGTGTAAGTAACGGGACAGTTGCAGCCGTCTGGAGCAAGCGAAGGAACGTGAACTCTTCATAGTTTACGCGGTTCGGATCAGAAGAACAAGAAAGACATTACGCCCAAGCTGTTCGCTCATCTCCCTCCTTCCTCCTCTCGTCACACCCCAACCCTGTTGTTTTATCGACTGCAAACTGCTCTGCCTGGCTGGTGGGGTACATTTACATCATCCTCACAAACCCCTCATTGTTGATGGAGTTTCCAAATGTTTGAGGCCTGTAGACACCGAGCATTGGTGTCTTACTAAAGTTCAGGCGGAGCAAACACTGTGCTGACGAGAAGCTTTGCAAAAACGTGACAAACATCAGTCTAGAAAACAGTGATTCTGGGGCAGTGGTCTCTTTGCTCGTTACTGAAGGATTCAAAAAACTGTTTTCATATAGATGTTCTCTGTGGGTTGTATGCTGGCTTGAGCACCCAAAATAAGCTGTCGAGGTTGTTCAGCTGCGGAAGCCAAGCTACCGGCAGAGGACTTTCCAGGATCGTCTCCTGCAGGAAGGGACGTCAAAAAAACAATAGTCGAGCAACTGACAAAACACAGCCGAGTCAGTGAACACTCGGTTCTGGTCCACAGACAACGACAGTGCAGCCGTACGCGATAGCTCAGCACCATGGCAACGACATCGCCACTTATTTGTGCGAGAGTGCTCATTGTTTTCTCCTGCCTATTTTTCATGAGTAGATGCTCAGGAACCAGCAAAGAACCCTCCTCAGCAGACGATCGAAGGAGGTCTCAGCTTTGCCTGTTCGGAGGCAAAGCTTACCCTCAGGGTCACAAATTCCAGCCTTACCCGTGCACGACTTGCCGATGCCATCGCGGTCACGTGGTGTGCGCAGTGGAGGACTGTCAAGAGGAGCTCAACTGCTTGCGTCGTGCGAACGGGACGTCTCCACGAGCGGAGTCGTGTTGTCCCACGTGCCTAGAGTACGGATGCCGTCACACGGACGGGGTGCTGTACCGGCCAGGGGATGTCATTTCGCAGGACGACTGTTCTCGCTGCTACTGTCCGCAAGAGGGCGGGCAGAGCACGTGTGATGTCACACACTCCTGCCCGCCAACATTGTGCGTGGACTTTGAAATTCGACCTGGACACTGCTGTCCGAGATGTCCTCGAGGTATGTAGCATGCTACACTCAATTATCAAATCATCTGTATGCCCATTTGGTTCTTTGTCTCTCCATGTGTGATGGGTGGCGGGGAGTGTGGGGTGTGTTACGGTTTGGGGGGTAACTGGATTTAGGTTAGGTCGAATAAGCTGTTTAATAGGGCCCGTTTACATCATGAAGTTGAAGATTGTTTATTTAGTTTGCATTCATTTTAATTCGAGTTGAATACTAAACTCAAATCGTCCGTCAATATAGAAAATGTTACTGCTGCCAAGAGAATGTAGAGAAAAGATAAAACTAAAGCAATATGCCTATTTTTTTATTCACTTTCCAACCAGAACATCTGGCCAGTCTATTTCGAAATTATTGAGGTCATGCTTTACTGGATAAACATTTTCGCTTCTATATTCGCTGATCTCTGCAAGTTTCTGTGATCAAAAAGTAAACAATCCACTTTAGAAGAAGCAGATGCCGTTTAAAGGAAAAGTCAAGTGAAACGACATGTTAGGTTTAAACTATGGATAGTGACGTTCGGAAACGTTTCTACACAACATTTCGGGTTTTCGTCAATTTACAATCGTGTCTCGAACACAGATGTGCGCAGCTGCTCGAAGGCCGTCATGTCTCGTATTCTATCGAGAAGGAAAACAACGCGTGACGTATTTACTATACTATTTGACAAGAAAGGGATTTTCCCTAAGGCCTAAGCCCAGTCTTCTCCACTTAGCTTAGCTCTTTCTCGATGCACTCGGCTTTGAAATTACAAAACATGATCCCCAGGTCCATGGTGCCAGCGTATTGAAACTTATGAAACATAGACTAAATGCTTGCGCCGGATGGGTTACATGTTAGTACTCGACAACAAAACATGGCGGTCTCCTTGTACCAGCCCAGCGTTTTATTTTGAACGTGAGTGTAAGCAAAACGGTTGAATTGTAACCCAAGCTATTAACCGAAAGCGATTCACAATATCAAATTCTATCATTAAAGGCTAACTTTGTTTCGCTTGCCTTTTCCTTTAAGTATTTGTTTTGCGATCAGACGAGGCACACGAACAACCAGACAGACATCAGACATCAGCGGATCTGAAGGTAAACGGCGCGCGCCTTCGCACAGTAGAACCCGTTCGTTAGGCTCGTAGCTTCCTTGACGCAGCCCTGACACTCCTGTGGAACGTTTAGAACAGGTAACCCGCAAATCAACTCCGCCTGGAAACCCCCCGGGTAACCTGCCGGTCCCAAGCCCGGATGAAGGAGGGTTGGGCGTGGGGTTAGCAACCTCACCCTGTAAAACAACCCTTGCTACAGAAACTAAAACTACAACATTATCACAACGAGAGCCTGGAGGGGAAGATCCCTCTTTGGAGGGACCTCTGACGCGTGTTGGCGAAAGCCTTCGGGAAGTCAGCTCGCCGACCTATCTTCTCACGGCCAAGGAATCTGGATCGGTCACACCCTGCGAAAGCCGGCTGAAAATCTAACACGACAGGCTCTGGACTGGAACCCACAGGGAAGGCGCAGGGTTGGAAGACCCAGACAGACGTGGAGAAGATCGGTCCACGGCGAGGCGGAGGCAGCAGGAATGACGTGGGCCCAACTGGGGAGGGAGGCCCAGAACCGGGTTCGCTGGCGTGGTATAGTTGCGGCCCTATGCTCCACTGGGGGCGAAAAGGAATAATAATAAGAAGAAGAACCCGCACATCGAGTATGAGGCCAACGGGTAATACCCCCAAAGAAGCTGGCCGAGAGCCAGTACTTGACGCTCGCAAGAAGGAACAAGTGGCGGGAAATCGTATACCTCCTTACTAGGGTCATGCCTGCTGCCGGCAGCTTACAGGCAATAAACTCTTCGCATTCTAAGGTCGGCGTGAGTTTCATGTTTTAGAATAAATGTTGACCATGGCACCAAAGACTGTCAAAGCTCTTTGATGGAACTTTTGCGCTTCAGTTTCAGTCACTTAAGAAAACAATTGGCTTGGGTTTCTGACTTTGTGATTACACATTACATTTCATTGTACATATAACACCCGGGTTAGTAATTATAGTAATAAAAGAGACGTGCAATTAACATAGCGCCGAATCACACTCATGTAGAAGCGTGGAACTAAGCACGACATAAAAACTAGGTTAATGTGTAGTACATGAAGGAACGGAAACATGGGTAACAATGAGGCTGAAATACAGAAGACAGTGAAGACACAGAGGAACACAGAAACAACGAAAAGTTGGCTAAGTAATCAACATAGGGAAATCGGATGGCCTAATTAATTATTTAAAAAAGGCTGGGTGGGGGAAATAGAGAGAAAGAAAGAGAAGGTTAGTAGTATGAAAGCAGACACTATACACATCATAAATCCATATTTATACATGTACGATGGACCACGTTGTTTCTGTACTTTTGTGCAAAAAGTAGCGCAGTAGACACCATTACCATGGGAATCATAAAGTCTGGCTTCAACTTTTCTCCGGCACGTTCTCTAGACCTGAAACTTGACAGGCAGACAGGCAGGCAGTCAGGCAGGCAAGCACAATGCATCAAGTATACAAATTTATTTATTAATATTAGCCTTTTCTGAAGTTACATTGGGTGTTATTTTATAGTATCACTTTCATCCTGTTTTGCTTGTTGAAGGCTCGGTTACATGAAGTGCTATTGTTTAGTAATTCTTCCTTCTTGTTCTGTTTGTTGAAGGCTCTAACTGTCAACACCGATTACACATCATTGCACGTGGGGATGTTCTGTACATTGATGACTTGTCCTGTCGATGTCGTCTGAAACGACGGGGAAGCAACTTCAAGCTGGAAGCTAGCTGTATGCACAGGTCTTTATAATACGGAGGAGGGCTTGTAAACGCTGTTTGTGACCTTTGGCTCGTATTTAATGGTTGACATAGTGAGGTCACCAAAATGGGAGCATAAACTGTAAATGCAAACGCATTTACAACCTATACTTTTACTCAAGAATTGTCTCTATGTCAAGAGCGTCAGACACATGCAAACTACAGTTTGTGTGAACACTAGTTCTGGCCAGTAGTAACCATGCCTGCACGCTCATAACCACTCCTGTACAAAACACCTACAGGAGTTACCTTGACTCACGCGTTTATTATCGATAAACTGTTTATATTTACTTAAAATAATGAGTCTGAACGCACAGAACTTAAATCATTTTATTATCTTCAATTATATCTAGCTACAGTCCATTACTTCACCAGCACAAGGCTACTCCTTCTGGTGGAGTCACGAGTGTAAGTGGCATACCTCATATTTCAACTAAGCTTCTTTGTCTCAAGTTTCAAGTAAAATAAATGTATCGTTTTCAATATGTGTATTTCACACTAGTCAATATTTTTTAAATGGCAAGAATGATTTTGAAGGTATACAGCCATACGACAACAACAATTTCATAAGAAATTATTTATATATACGAAATGACAAAAGGCGCAATTTTTAGGCTGATGATGTAGTATAGTGAATAGGGTATCCGACCTGCTCATGCCATTTATATATACAGACTTGGAGAGATAAGACAAACAGAAAACTCTAGTCCGGATCGCTACAGAAAAGGGTGGAAAGGACAGAGAGAGAGACTCTGGTAGTAGACAGAACATTTGCAGCATACGGTCCTATAATTCTGTCTCAACCAAAAATTTTCTTAGTGTCATCCAATTTTGATGTCGATATTAACATGTGTGGCGCAGTCTCGATCGTGCGCTGAGCGTGCAGCATGAGCACTATTAGTCTGCTTCATAGTTGCACGTATTATGTAACAAACAATATTTAAACGCGCTTCGAAATGTCTATTAATTAAACAGTTCACTACCCTTTTCGATTTCAATGGTACATGCAATAAGGACAAACGCTTGAACAGTTTAATGACTTGCTGTCAGCTCATTTAAATTCACAAGTTAACAACATTATTTAATAAGTAAAATATTTAACTGACAGCGTTATAGCCTGATTCTGCACAGCCATATGTTGCTTGGTTACGGCCCTGCAGGTCTTGCCTTAGGGATGCACATCATGGAGGCATCCAAAAAAAAAGGTTGACCTGACCGAGGGATAAGGGATACATGCCTGCGCACCTACATACATCTTCAATCAATTCTTAAATGTATTCTTGAATAAATACAAGAGTTTCGTCCCTATATTCAAGAAATGACTTAAAGCAGTACACCCACTAACAAACAGTGCAACAGAGAAATATCTTTGCAGTAATGTATATTTTGAACATTCATTTTCAAAACTAAGTACTGTCAAGGGTAAACAAGTACGCGTTTTTGTTAGTTGGAGAGATATTCTGAAAATAACATATGCTGCTGGTATAATACATAGTTACTAAGTGCGTGCACACACACGCACGCACGCACGCATTTTCCTTCAATCCCTCAAATACAAATTTTATCAGTGCATATAAAAAGCAAATTAGTTTTGCCAGGTATCAGCCTCAAATATCATTCCAACTTTTGCTCTACAAACAGCCCTTTTTTGTATTAATGAAAAAAAAACAGTTTGCGTCTTATCTGTCTCTCTCTCTCTCTCCTCGCTCACAGCAGGCCTAGAAGTCCTCAAATAGTGTACGTTTTTATATCTCTCCACAGAAGTCTACATCTCTCTACTTGAACATTTTTTGGATGTTGGGTGCGGAGGGAATGAACAAAATCACCTCTCAGGGTCCCTTCCTTTATAACCATGAGTTTTCACGTATACCGCTATCAACCAGAAAAGAAACAGTCAAAACCTGGTGACCTAGACAAAACAAAATATTTAAACTTTCATTAAAAATGTGTAGGAATAATATTTGTAGGTGTGTTTTAAAGCTTTTTAACACAGCATGTAAATTTACTCACTTGAAATCAAGATAAAGTAGATTCATTTAAACTAGGACAGGAACACTCAATAAAATTTTACTGAATAGGCCTAAAAGTCAAAATATTCTTTCCTCTGTTCTTCTTGCAAAACAAATTGATGAAAAATGATTGATGACTTCCTAAAAAAAAATATACAAGATAACTAGTAAAATTTCATTGAAGCTGCATTGATAGAATACTTATACTGTGTTCAGCTCATATATTGTTAGTAATAAAATTATTCACTGAAACAATAATAATAAAAAATAAAAGCTTTTCTATAGAACAATTACCTGCCACCAGCAAGCTTAATATATGTTGCTTTATCTTAACAATACTCCTGTCACACACATACAGTACGCGCACAGTACACATGCACACAAAAAAAACGCCCTCACAAGAAACAGACACCATATCAGTGCAACTTTAAATAGCAATATTAATCAATACATGTAAATAAAACTGTAACTGATTAAAAATAAAAATAAGGAATAGTAATATTAATCAAGTGTTGTGATTATCACAATTCTTCATTATACACTTTTTGCATCATGTCTCTCACATTTGAATCTTAACGTTGGCTGATGCTTTGTAAACTATAAGAGCCCAATCTATAATTACAAATGCATACAAAAGTTCTGTTCCCCACACACATCATCTACCATCATAAAAGATGAATAGTTACTAGTTTATAAATCTGAAATAATGTTGACAACTTTTTAAACTTGACAACAGTAAAATATATTGTACAAGAAGGATTCGTACAAGATATGACTGATATCACATCAAATTTTACAGGCAGATAAGTACAGCTGTCATCACAGACACAATCATATAGCTCAAATAAAATATGTAACAATTTATCACAGGTCATTTGCTTTGGTTGTTGCAACAAAAGAAAGTGTTAAGATACATATAATTATGAGGAATAAAATGACTTTTATGTACAGTCATGCAATGATTAATGCTTATCCCAATAACCACCACTTTTTCAGTATCAACTGGCACCGTAATTGCTTCAATTACAACTGTTTTATATTGAAGGTTAATGTTAAATACTGTTAATGTTAATTCACACTAAATGTATGGATTTGTTTAAAGAAATAAGTGCACAAAAGCAATCCACTGGCCATCAATTGAAAAATCAATAGGAAAAAAATTATGGTGATGTTCACAGGCAAAATACTGTGGACAACATCATTACAGCTGGTGGTGATTTTAAACTCAGAGTAAAACCTCGAAGATAAAAAGGCACATAAACAAATAAAACCTACACATTAAACAATGTTCCAAAACTGGGTAGGCACATCTATGTAGTTAAGGTATGTAGTTCAGATATGTACTTAAAATATGTATTAAAAGTATGTAGTTCAGATATGTATTAAGATTGTGCACATGGTAATGTGTAAAAATCTTCAACAGCTGGATTAAATTTTGGGAGTATTTGTTTTGTATTTTGCTGTGCTGAATTAACCAACTGAAGTAAATTGTTAAGTAAAAAGTTATTTGCCTCACTGACTTTCTACCATGTTTAATATGACAAAAAAACCTGTCTGGTCTTGTGCTCCATGTTTACTATATGATAAATATTCCTTTTGCAGGGTTACCAACCCTTGGTCATGATGTGATTTATAAGTACAGAACTTCAGTTTTTTTTTTCCCTTTCAAAGCTGCTTTGAACAAAATTTTTACATGATAACACAGTTCTATTCCAACACAGTGACACCAAGTTTAAATTGATTTAAAATATTTTTTTTACCTTTTTATAAATCTTTAAAAAATACTAGATATGACAACTGCATATCAGTAAAACATTTAACAAACTTAGGCAATATAACAAATTCAATCATATTAATAAAAAAATTTAACAACATTCATACTTATACATAAAGTACATGTGCACATCTTGGACAACAGCTGGACACAACAATATTACAATATTCTACCACATCAAATGGAATAATACATGACACACTATCCAGATTATTTCAAATTAATAATTAACAGTGATTAACTATATTAACCAACAAAACACAATGCATCAAATATACCTCAACAATTATAAAAATGATTTTAATTCATGATTTTAACAGCATCCAAGAATTGTCACTCCCACTGGACAAATGAGGGAAGTAACTGTTCACAATTATCTGCCTGCTTCTCTCCAAATGTTACCAGCATATAAAAATACTACTTTCAAAGTTATACCTTTGATTCACAAAAAGGTGAAGATTACAGCTCAGTTTATTCTGCAAAATGGTCCATATGTTAAATGGGACTTTAAGTGACTGCATCCATGAGCTTTTTTAAAATCTTCTTCAAAAAAAAAAAGGGCCTATCACTCACGCACACACACACTCTCCTTTCAGTAAGAATTAAAAAATGAAACATAAGAGAAACATTTTTTAAAAGGTGATAAACGAATCAGAATTCAATCCCTGAGATGGATAGTGACCTCAATCACCTTGCTTGGCTTTGCTGTCATGCCATAAAACAGACACTGGCACCAAAGATTTTGGTACTTTGATCTGCAGTCTTTAAGTGAAACAAAGGAATGTATAGGAGTTGCTGGTATACTTCTAGCTTCGCTCTTTGCAAACAATGACAAAAGCCTTTAATATCACAGGCTGGTGAGAAAGGTTCATTGTAAAAATGGACTCCACTAGGGCTGGCCATATATGAAGATAGCCTTGTAGTTTAGGCATGTTTCTGCCCCATGATTAATTGTTACAATCTTTTCCTCATGAGCACATAAGGAAAATCTAATTACTTACAATTTAGAAATTGCACTGAATTGCTGACAGGTAAGCCTCCCTGTTGATCACAATTACTCTCACTTATAGGTCACTGTTCTTTGTCGAGTGTGCAAATATATAAACTCATTATCTCTTCTGGATTTACACCATTTAACAACCGACTACCAGTCTTTATGGGTTAAAGGCATCACATTCAAATAATGCCATTGAAAACGCCTCACGTTTTCAGAAGTATGAAGTGACCTGACTTTTGAATACCCACAGATTTACCTATGATGAAACACCATTTTTCAAGTTCTGTTGCAGGCAGCATCACATCAGAAAGTAGTTCATCACAAGCAACCAGTTCAGAGAAATGATTAGCTTTTAACTCTTTGTATCAAAAATTCTGTAGCCTGTTAGAAATAATGTTAATGTAGTTTATGTCATTCCACAGAATGATACCAATTGTTATAGGACAGGCACTTTGAGACTTAAACAACAGTGAGGGTTTGTTTTAGAAAGCATGAAGGAAAACACTGACCCACGAATCACAATGACCTGCAGCCTGGCACACTTCTGCAGAAAACTTCACTCATCACGTCTCTTCTTTTCCTTTAACCTTTGATAGCTTTCATAGTTATGCCTTGCTTGCTCTTCTAGGTCTCGCCGGACCTCCTTGCAGTAGTTGCTGACACTGCTGATGCCTGGAAGAGGGTGGTTGGTGTTACCCCCACAAACAATCCATGGGTGGCTGAGTACATCCACAGCACTATAACGTTTGGATTTGTCCACAACCAGCAAGCGTCTTATCAAATCTTTTGCACCTGTTGAACAGAGAACCAGCTTTCTGACTATAAAAAAGTATGAAAATCTAAAGCAGGTATGAACTCTTCCATAACAAAATGTTCATGCCTCATAAAAACATAATTTTCTATTCTCAAAATTTATTGATTTAAGCATGAACCTAACTTAGGTTTATACACATGCATTCTTAAAAGAGATGCCAAAGGCTGTTGCTATACACATGTACCTCAATAAGTTTACACGCTGTCTCATTGTATGCAAATTTAAAAACATATTTTAATGCTTGTAGCTTAAACACTTAGAAATGCAAGGTTATTGGATCTGGCACACGAAATGGAAGCAATCTTGTAAATAAATAATCTTTCTTCTACGCTTCTCTGTATCCATAAAATTACACCCATTCCAGTCGCAGTCTATTTATAAAGCTGAAATCCAATATATTGTAGTAAACTATTCACACAAATGAGCTACAAAGCTCAAGACATGTGCCATAAGTGGAAAGATATGTACTCACTTTCTGATACATTGTCCCAGTAAGGAGACAAAAACTCATATGCGCCAGCCTTGATATATTCAAAAAGCTCTGTCTGGTTACGATCAGGGCTTCGAAAAGGAGGAAAACCACACAGAAGGATGTAGGTTATCACTCCAACAGCCCACATGTCTACCTCTAGTCCATAGCCTGAAAATGCAATGAATATGTTAATTTAAAAATGTCCAGTGATTATGTTAACATGAAGCATGCATGCAGCTGTCATTCAGTGACACACCTACCTCATGTACGAAGCATTGCTTGTAACCTTAAAAATAAGTGATTCAATAAGCATGTAACAAGAAAATTTGGAAAACCTCCTCTCGTTTTTAAACTCAATCTGCCACCAACCAAAATGCATCCCCCAAAAAGAAATAAAGAATGAGGGGAGGAACTCAGCGCACCACTTTCTGTGAGAATCTCAGGTGCCACGTAAGTAGGTGTACCACACACAGTGAAAATCAGCTCCTTCACTTCCATGGCCAGCCCAAAGTCAGCAAGTTTAAGCGTGATGCTAGTGTCTTTGTTGCGGTGTACCTGAACAACCAGTCAGTGGATATCAGAGTCATTGCAGAAATCATATTCCTACTCATTTACTCCTATTCACATGCATACAGACATCTGCATGCACACACACACACAAAACTGCGTACACTTGCATGCACACACGCACACACACTGTTTGGAGGAGGAATATTTGTCAGAGTAAGGGATCAATATTGTGTCTTCTTTTGATTGATCCAAACCTTTTCTTAATCTTGATATTCCTAGTGGAAAGTATGAAATCAGGGCTATGATTCACCTAGTGTGTTCTACTTCAATGTTTTGAGTTAAATTTTAATGACATCTACAATACCTGGCACATGTTGTGTAGCGTGAAACCAAAATATATATATATATATAGTCAAATGCTACCTACCAGAAGATTCTCAGGCTTGAGGTCTCGATGGACAATAGATCTGGAGTGCAAGTAGAAGAGTGCATTGCAAAGGTTTTTCACCATGTGTGCTGAATCCATTTCACCAAATTTGACACTCTGGGTGATAGCATCAAACAAATCTCCACCCTGCAAACACAATAGCAACAATCAAAACCACTCAATCTGCCACCTAAAGATAACAGCGTGAGACAAGACAAGAAGAAAATTCAGTTATAGTTTCAAGTCGATAATATTTTGCGACAGCCTTTATTTTCCTTACCATAGTCTTAATGGTCCTGTCTGCAAAACAAAATTGTAATTCTTTTGTGTTCCTTATTACCTTTTCTCTGATTTACAACTCAGAGGTCTTTTGAAAACCCTTTTATTAGAAGTTGCAATTCTAAGTGTGGCACTCCTGTACCACCGCCTCACACACACACAAACACACGCATATGTGTGTGTGTGTGTGTGTGTGTTTATATGTGCACATGGGCTGGCATCCAGAGATTGGATAATGATTGAGAGAGGCTATATGTTCTGATGTGTCAGATATGTAAGTTATATCACAGGTCAAAGCCTAAAAATGCTTTGGCATTGAAGCAATGTCAGTGTTGTATAAGGGACCTTTTTATTCTTCTCTGGAGCACATTCTAGAAAGAAAACATTTACTTTCACAAGTTCTAAGCATTTTGCATAGGTCCTATAAATTATTTTTTCTTTTCCTACTTCTACAAAGTACAACATTCCTTTAGATTTGTTTGGTTCTGTGCTCTTGAGACAATCCCATAGCTTCTTATTGTTTCTTTTTTTTTCTCTCTCTCTCTCTGTGAAATAAAAGAATTTTTTCCACAAACTGCCTTGGGACAGAAATCAATGAAAAGTCCTGGTGGTCATGCATGCTTGCCCATGAGAGCACTTTAAACCAGGAATAAGCTCGACGCAGCAGGAGAACTACAACAGAGCTCATTCCCTCAGCATGCTGAGTGGGCGTTTCTGGTTCTACGGGTCTGCAGCCTGAGCCTATAAACAATAGCGCGAGTAAGTCACGGATTGACGGCAATAGGCAGCATGCCAACTGGACATGACCAGCATACTGACGATGTTTGCATCAAACAGCCAGGCGACATATCGACCCCTTCAAGTACATTGAATTAGGAATCTGTAATATTTGAGTAGTAAGAACCTACTTGTCTTTTCACCCTAGGTCAGAGGCTTTGTGGGATGCTATTTTTGTGAATAGGTAAGGTCAGCAGAATTTTCGAACATCTTTTAATAAGAAAAAGTGTGACGTCATGGAGGTGGGATCTTGTGGGGAAGAAGGCGAGAATGACTAACAAATGTTAGGGGAAAAGGGTGAGTTTATTTGATTAAACTTGTTCAGTTACTTCAAAATTAACTGTATAATTAACAATTAATACACTTAACAATAATATGATTGCTAAACCATCTGTTGTTGGAAGTCACACACACACACACAAAATCCTCATCACCAGTCCCTGTGATGGGGACACCCAAACGATCTTTTACAATTTCACCACCAAAGCCACCATTGGTCTAGATCTGTTGGAAGTCTGGGCCGTTACATCCACTATTCGTTTACTCTCTCTCTCTCTCTCTCTATCACTCTTTCTGTGGGTGGTGGGAAGGGAAAGGACGGGAAATTTTTGTTTATTATCCTTTTAAGGAAGGAAACTATATGAAAGGCATGGTTATATTCAGTTCGTAGGCACACGCAACATTTACATCTCATTGGCACGGGGAGTCTGTATTTTGACCTTATTCTGTCACCGCACGTGCAAAGGCTAGTGGCCGCATATTAAATTTTCTGTGTTCTAAATTCTCTTGCACCCAAGTTTCTACCTTTCTGAACAATTCCCTACATGACTGTACAACCGTGGTAACGTGGGATAAACTAATCTGCACGTGTTTTTCTTCATGTAGTCTGGAAGTCTTTGATACACCATCTGCATCACTCTGTTTTGAATTTCCTGGTTGTGTGATGCGATTTTGTAAGCCAAACACGCAAGAGCATGATTTTCTGTTTATATAGCCACGCTACACCTTCACTGGCAGAGAAAAGATAATCATTAACGCGATTCAATGAAAATAAATCCCTCTTGCCAGTATACTTCGAAACAAAGCGAGAGAGCGGTTGGTTGTCCCTGGCAGAGGCCGTCAATATAAAATCACATGCTCAGACAACGCCACGCATAATATGGATCTTTTACGCAGCCAGGCAAGAACGATTTGAACTTGGGTTTTCCTGTCAAAAGTCCTCTCTGCTGAGAAGTCAAGGGGCAAGCTCGTTAGCGCCACAGTGCGCCGTGTCATTCCGTGCACAAGAACCACACTTGACTTGAAGCGGACTTTTGCTAAAGAAAGACTCCGACTAAGAAAACAGACCGCCATTCCTGGCGGCAGCCGGGTTTCTGCCACTGTGCTGGCAAACTGCGTTGCTGCCCTCCCTGAGCATGAAGCCAAGGCCACGCATGGTGTGGGAGCCAGGCTACAGCTGATATCGTTGTTACGTGTGCGTCACGTAATGGCGTAACCAAGGGTACGATGTCACCTGCTCGTACAAGCCGGTCGCCAGATTTGTGTTTTGGCGATAGTTTAGAGCAAATATTCTCAAACCATTCATTTTTTTTATCAAAGTTATCGATCCATCTGTGGGTAACCACAGCAAGCGATGATCGGGTTGCCAGAAGCTGCTCACAACTATAGCGTTTCCTTTTTGTTCTTTTTAAATCGGTGTCAGGAAGTATGGCTAGCGTTTATTTTTGAAATTGTTAAATGAAGCTTAAAATAAATCAGGGCATAAAAGTAATAAATGTATGCCTACACGTTTGTCAAGCAGGTAGCAGATATGAGAGCTGAAACCAATGTTCATTTGGTGACCCATTGTCTCGATCTCGATCTACATGCATGGTAACGTTTGTAACCTTGTCTCTGGAGAACGGACGGGAAAAGGAACCCGGTAAGCTGTTAACTAAGGATCCAGAAAAAAGTACTTTTTTAAAACTGATCTCAAGCCAGTCATCTGAAAGAAAAAATCTGAAAGAGCATTACTTCTGTAAGCCTCGCCGACAAAACACAATGGTTCTCTCAGTTACTTAGCATTCGTGTAAAGCAGTGGAGACACGCCAGTCCACATGACAGAAGAATAAAAAATGCCACCAGCAGAGACTCAGGATCATCCTTTCCACCGACAAGATAGCGTCGTTTTGCATATCCAAGAGTGTCCTGACCACCAAGTCAAATTCCCTTTCTGTTGTCTTCCAAGCAGCCCTCGCTCTCAAAATCTGGATGAGAACGCTAGACCTCCTGTAGCCACAAACGGCGCCCCGGATGTACGTATGTCTCCAGCGCAGCTTCACCCCCGTACTTACTTATTGGTAGAGCAACAAGGCTATGAGCGATAGAGCTTTTGATGAATAAATAAGCCGCTATGTCACACTGTTGTCGACAGTAAGACTGAGAGAAAGAAATACAATTTAATTCCACTTAAAATTCTTTGTGTGTAGCAAAAAAATCTCTCTCTCACACACACACACACCTTTCCCATAAGACACCTGACGGCAAAAAGCGGCAACCGACTTGGAAGAGCACAGCTGATCCATTTCCCCCACTCCCTCTCTTACACTGCCATACATGTCTGAAATACTCTCCTTACAAAGTTTACAATCCCTTGAGGCGCCCATGCTACACAGTGGTATAATGCTCGCATGCCACCACTACGCAGTGAGGACCCTAATGCCCTTTACTGTTTATACAGTCAGACCTCGTCCCTGTAAGACACATTGTCCCAAAGGGGTGGATGTCAGAAGCTTTCTCTGGGCATTCACGTTTCCCTCCCTTTCTCGCTCCCCAAGAATTTCAAACTGGGTGGGAACTTGTTTTTTTAATCAGTTAAATCAACAAACTTTAAATCCTAAGGTTGCACCTGAAACCCACCCAGCCTGTGAGAGCTCACCTTGACCAGCTCCATCACCAGGTAGATTTTGTCAGCTGTCTCGTACTCTTCGTACAGCTTGACGATGTTGGGATGGTTGCAGTCCTTCATGATGTCGATCTCGTTCTCCACCATGTGTTCCTTGCCCTTCAGCTTGGGCTTGTCGATGACCTTCATGGCAAACTCCTGGCTGGTGGTCCGGTGCCGTGCCCAGCGCACGATGGCGAAGTTGCCGTCTCCCATGGTGCGGCCCAGGTCATACCGCTCCGTCACCACTGAGTCGCTCGCCACCTGCCGCTCCGCTCGACTGCGTCGCACAACCTTGACCTTCGCTTTGCGGCTGGCAGCCTCCTTCTCGCCGGCGTTGTCTCGCTTCCGCTTCCTCTCCTTGTCTTTCTCCTCCGTTACTACCGTCGCCGTTGTTGCCTCCTCTTTCACGGCGTTGTCCCGAGGCTGGTCGTTCTTTTCGCCGGTTTGTTCGTCCTTCGCCTTCTCCGCTCTACCGTCGTCGTACTCTTTGACATCCTCCTTCTCTTCTTTCTTCTCATTTTCGTTTCTGTTCTCCTTCCCCGCTTCCACTTTCTGTATCCGCTCTTTATCCGCTTTCACCTTCTCCGCTGCCGCCATACGCTCGCGTGCAGCCCTTTCTGCTTCCTCTCTTTCTTTCATATCTCTTTCTTTCTTCATTTTCTCTGCCTCCTTTTCTTTCTCCTCCTCTTCTTCCTCTTCCTCTTCTTCTACTTTCTTCATCTCTTCCTTCTTCCTCTGGCCGTCTTCTCTTTCCTTCTCCCTAACTTCCCTCCGCGGAATGTCCTCAAGGGGTTTCAGCGGATTCAGGGATGGTAATCCACGTCTCCGTCTCTCTTCGTCGAGAGTTCTCCGCTCCTGTTCCGTCACACGATGCTGGCGTTTCCGCGCTTTGTCTCGTTCCTCGTTGGCGACCCGCAGGCGCTCCCTCTCGAGCTTATTCAGAAATTGGTGATCGTTCTGGGGGGAAGTCGTCCCGAAGCTGGCCGAACTGTCAGGCTCGGCACTCACCGTTAAAGCCGCTGCAGCAGCCCTCTTGCTGCGCCGCAGACGCTGCTGACGGGGAGCCGGAGGGCTGGCGTAGTCCTGCTCGCGGTGGCTGTTGCTGTTGCTGTCGCTACCGTCCACGAAGCCACTGTCCCGCTTGTCTCCCTGCTCCGACTCCCTGTTGGTCAAGCCACCTCTGTTGTTGTTGTGGCGGCGCTGTTTGTCCCAGTCCTTCAGCAGCACCTTGGCGTACGCGCTGTCTGGGTACAACTCCTCGATGATGTCCGCCACGTCCCGCTCGCTCAGGCCTTCATTTCCCACGGCAATGAAGCAGTCCTCCTCACGAAAAAAGTCTGCCACGCCCTTCACTTCCCTCCCGTGTGTCGTGAACATCTTGCAGACGCGGTTCTTCCGCCACTTCGATCCGAAAGCCTCGGAGATGTCTGCAAGTAACTGCTCGAAGGACAGTACGCTTCGACGGTTGAGTAGGATCTTGACATTGGTCAGAGGCTGCGAGCCGTTGCGCACGATCGTGATCACCTTGGGCTTTAGAGGACCAGCCTCCATAGGGCTTCCCAGAAGGCCGGCGGGAAACCGCTGATTGCTGCTGGCGAAGGCACCCGGCCAGCGGCGATTGGGTGGATTGCCGTTGCTGCGGTAGTAGCGGCCCGGGTGGAAAGCGTTGGCAACATAGCCCCGGTACTTGTAACTCCCGTATGACAACTCTGCGCCAAGCTCGCCATCCAGGGCATTCAACGGTCGCACTGCAATCAGAAATGGCAGTTAGCAAATTATGACAAACCTAGGAATCAGCACATTACCCTACTCTCAAACTTGTATAAACATGTCTTCTCACGCTACATCATCCACCAATTTGTTTTTTACCCCAAAAAAACATTAAAATATATGTACAAGACTATTCACATAGCACATGCACCTGCACACAAGCAGACACACAAACACACATTTTTGATTCTATAAAGCAATTTTGTTTTCACCTCTCAGAACATATATTTTAATTGTGTCAAGCAATTTGTTTTTATCTTTCAAAATGCCTCACAATGCTAAATAATTCATCCAAATGCCACTTTATAATTTTGATTTATATTTTGAAATAATATTTATACTATAAAAATTTTCTAAATTAACAATAATTTTATATTCTGTGAAAATGGTGACAAAGAAAACGCCTATCACTTCTCTCTTTTTTATCTTCAACTTGCTGTTTTTTCAAAGACTTAATCTAAAAGCAGTTTATATTTCTGCAGGTTATTGCTCTAACTCTACAGGAGTATTGGTGACACTTATCATCAAGATTAGTTGAGAAGGACAGATATATTACTACAGGTACGCCTCTCAAACACCTGGAAAATCTCAAGACTGCTAGCTCACACTTCCATGACGTCATTTGCAACTGAAAACTGGTCCCTGAATGGGTGTTGTTAACTCTGTTGAATGGTTGTGAAAAGCCAAAGCAGCATTGAAATGTAGAGCCTCTATGAACACAAAGAGCATGAAAGACAATCCTGAAGGGTAGCCTCGGTTTGGAATCCACAGCCAGGGTGTATAATATAAATAAGTAGTAAGCATTTGGCGCTATTGACAAGGACATTCTCCCTTCTTGTGTGTTTGCACTTGGTACTGTCAATTCTGTAAGGCAGGTGATCAGGTTTTATGTGTGTTGAGTGATACAGATATGTGTATGCTGACAGATAACAGTTGCTGAACTTGAAGATTTACTTTATTAGCCCTTCTCCACAAAATCGCATTAGGAAATTCTTCAAAATTGTAGGACCTCTTACTTATATAATTCAAATGGTTATTCCCCAAATTTCAAGCAACATAAACAAGCACATATCTGCAAGCTAGGTTTAAAATTATAATCTACAAAGCTGCACCCCATCAGGTCTCTTTTATAGTAATTATAGCAATCAACCATTTTAGCTCACACCTTATATTTATGTCACCTAAAGGAAAAGACCTTATCATACATAATTCACAAAAATATTTGTATTTGTGCCTGCATCTACATACATATTTGTACATTTTCGTGTCACAGGCAAGTAAATATCTGAGTAGCACAAGCAATTTATATTATTATAATAAAATACTAAAGCATTTCATGTGTGCATTGGAAATTTTAAAAAAAAACTAAAGCAATGTGAGATAATGACAACTCAGCAACCACTAGATTTAATATGCAGTTACCATAACAAAGTAAAAAAGTGTCTTCCTAACATCAATTTATAATGACATGCTATTTCCTAAACAAAAGACTGTTCTTACAAGGATTCCTATTTTAAACTAAATGAATGTGACTAAGAAAATCTTAGTGTGTCATACTAAAGCAAACAAAAGCTCTCTTAACACTCACTTGGTTTGCCCACAGACCAAGGCTCCAGCTCAGTGCGGCCATATTTTATCGTTTTAAAGCCCTCGAATCCAGCACACACATAAGTTTCCCCATCCTGGAGATCTTCAATGTCTGATACGCGCCGTCCACCAACAGGTGTGAAGATCTGACGAACTCCATAGGGCAAATTAATGCTGGAAGGCAACTTGCCAGTCAGATCATTCAACAAATCATTGAAGTTATAATACTTGTGTGGTGTGATGTACAGCTTCTTTCCCTGGAAAAATCTGTCACCATTAACAAAAAATCGCACTTTTCTTGGACGGGGTAATTCTCTGTACCTTTCATCAGTGACATCTTTGTGGACTTGTGATATTCCAGGATTCATCAACCGCCTAGAAATGTTCTCTGTCACTGAGGCCGACATGTTTGCCTTACTGTTTGTTGTTGGCTGTCTAAACCAGACATAAATCTAAAAGATCTTTATTCGAATATTCCTGACATCCTGACAGTGGCAAATCTTCAAGTCATCTTCTGATTTCAGCAGGTTACAACTGACCCATATTTTGCATGCTATTCTGTGTTGAGTTGTAATGCCACCTAGACAGGTGAGCCAGTCCATGAAAGATTTCCTTAATGCGAAGATATCCATCTGTAACATGAAGTCAAGCGTATAAAAATATGAAAATATCTGGGTGATAGGTAGTTGCTTTAAACAATACACTGAATGAGGTAGCATAGTACAGTAATCATTTTACCAACTGAACCAGCAAATAAACAATGCAAGACCTACAAATTTTTCATCTAGAAAAACTGAAGTGTTGTTTTCTTCGCATTTTAAAAACTTCATTTACTGCTTAAAGTGACCCATAACAAAAATGAATCTTTATTCCTCACAAACTTGAGTAAAAGTACAAACTGTCACATACAGTCCTACCTAGCCATGTCAAACCAAAATCTTTTATGTAATAGCCAGCAAAGACAAGAAAGGATGCAAATAATTTATAAGAAATAATATATTTCTGCAGGATTTTTGCCTTTAAAGGGATATGAATACTGAGCTCATCAATGATCAACTTGTTAGGTAATTACTGTGTTGATTCCCAATACTTGAGGAGATTCTAGCAACAAGTATGTGAATGCGCATGCGATGCATGTATCCAGGAAACTGTGCAATGACACTGAGGTTTTGTAGTTTTAGCACAAATTCTCAAAATCTCAAATATATGATGACACCTGCATGACAAGTTTACTTACTTGCTCACGTCTTATCTAAATAGTATGTTGCTTCAAGAATTACCTCATTTTTCTGCCATTCCCCTGGCAACTGTAAGACTCTAAATCCTGTGATAGGTGACTGCACAGCTACCTACACTTGATAAAGTCAAGCCTTGCTACCGTTTCCTACATTACATGTCCTTCTCTAATCCATACAAATCATGTAAAATCCTTAATCTATTTATCAGCTCTTATCTTCAGGTTTTGACACTATCAGTACATTGTGAAAAATCAAGTGTCCCTTTGTGGCAAGGAGAAGAAAGTGAAAATGTGTTTAGGAAAATTCTGAGCTTGTTACATGTATTCCTGAATGCTAACATTCCACTGCTGATTACTTATTAGAATATATTTGTTGTGCACTCTTGAAATTATCCTTTGAATCCATTCACCCTCTCATCTACATCGACTACTATGAAAGCAGGGTGATTTTGCCACTACTTACAAAATTTAGCTAAGAGTCAAGATCATATAATTTAATAATAATAATGCGAACTTATAACGCGCAGAATCACGAATAAGATAGATCGCACTCTATGCGCAGTACAATTTGATAGAAAGAAACATAACCAATAGACAGTGAGGTACACATAGGGACACTGAACAACATAAAGATGAGGTACAAGTCAGGAATAGTACTTTGTAAAAAGATATGTTTTAAGACAGCGTTTGAATGCAGCCTTGGAGGCTGAGTGGCGATTGTGATGTGGTAGAGAGTTCCACTGCTGAGCAGCACAAAGAGAGAACATTCGCTGTCCGTATATGACTGTCTTTGTCAGAGGGAGGGATAAATTTGCAGGAGTCTGATGAGGAGCGAAGGTTTCGGGCAGGAATTTTGACAGACAAGATTTCATTAAAGTAGCAATTCATTTCTTTGTTTTAAGAATGGCACAAAATTCTAAAAATTTGCTGTGCCAGCTGCCAGCAGTTTACTGCTGTTTAATTATTTCTGAGTCTGCTGCTAAGAGAAAAGCAAGTTATCTATAACTAATCAGAGAAATTGTATATTGCTGCTCATGCAGAGTTCTTTTAATAGTTCTTCCTTTGCACAAAGGTCACAACCACTAAGAAATTAAGCTTCTAAGTGCTCATCTGCTTTTGAAAAGGTATAAGAAAAGGCTATATGTTACTGTTATACATACCTACACAGACTATAACTACTGCCATAAATGTACCATTTGTCATTACAGCAAGCTAAGAAATTGCATTACTTATATTTAAAGAAAATACTGATCCTCCCCAAAATACATATATACTATGAAGATATCACTAATCTTTGATAATTCCTTTGTCTGGTTAGATTAATCTTTCACAGTTTTGTGACTCTCATACTATTTATTTTAAATCTGCTTGTGCTTGCCTAGAGTTAGAGAACTCCGAACATTTAAAGTATTAGTAAATAGGCCTTCTATTCCAGAGCAAGAAATTAAAGTTTTAGAACATAAATTCGGATAAAATAATAATTTCTGAAGCTATTCTGTTCTCCAACTAACATACCTGTATTTTCTAACTGGTTGCCCCAAGAAAAGCTGGTTTTAAAGTTTAAATTAAACTCCCAAACATATTTAAGTACTAGCTGAAAAACTGATTTTTAAAGAGTATGTGTTGTTCTAGACTACTAACATCAAAAGGTATGAACACAATAATTGTGTCATTTCTATTACTGTAAATCATAATTATATGACAGTAATTTAGAAGTTTATTTGGTGTAGTTTAAATATTAACTGGATTTGTGTGCCTGTGTGTCCAAGTGTTACGATAAGGTTAGGAAAAGATAAAATCGATGTGTCTACAAAAGTGAATTTAGCACTTTATCATTTACAGAATAATTTTTGCAGAATGTATGGCAGAAAGCCAGGACACAAATCAACCCACTGCGTTTAGTACATATATAATAATTTATATCGGTTCTTGTCCAAATATTGTTAAATATTATTTTATTTAATCCAAGATTTATAATACAGATTACACATAACTGTACAGTAACTTTGTTAGCAGGTGGGTGAATGGCCTTGAAGAACGGTATCTTTATTCTTTCAAGGAAAAGAAACAAACATGTTTCTTTAGCGCGGGTACCCTACAGCCCTTGTTCACTTGTATGTCGCCATGGACGCTTTAATACCGGAGGCTATTATCACACATGCTACACAGCACAATTATTAAACCTACGCCGTCATTAAATTCTCCTAAATCAAAGCTTACTGATTATCATTTTAATAAGCACTCTCACGCGAGAATACAAATGAATGGCTTGCCTTTCGTTATCAAGAGGAAGTAGAAGGTAAGTACCCTCCAAGCGAAGAGCCGCCATGTTCTCCGCCTATGCTCCCATTTATTTGCATATAACCCCAGGGGTCATTTCCTGTTTGCGACACCTTTGATGACGCCCGAGTGGTTAGCAACGCGCTCTCGCCGCTAGACGACACAGCCTCGCACCTTTCACCGCACCATTGTTAGCACCACAGAGTTATATAAAACTTCTAAGCGCTGTGTTCCAGTCACACTAAACCTGTCGCAAGGCTGTAGCAATTTTCTCACGTCGTTCACTTGATAATGCCTGATCAAGCTGTCCCTGATGGTGGCACGTGCCTTTGGCAACAAATTATACCCATTATTAACGTCTGTCGGTCTGTGCTATGTTAAAAACACTTATCTATCTTATTATTTATAGTGAAAATTTCTATAAATATTTTAACTAAAAATATTACATGTTGGCATGGCATAATTAAATGAAACAAACACAAAACATGCACCCCTTATAGCTCCTTCTTTATTCTAGGTTGACAGAATGCAACTGGGAAAAACTTGTTATTTTAGCGATTTAAGGATCAGGATGAATACTTGATTAGATTAGACGTGGGGAGTGGCATAATGGTTTATATTTTTAAAGACCAACATGTATGGTTTGCGTTTTTTGCAGATATCGGTAGATATAGGCGATATTAACCTAACCTGTAAATTTTAGCCTCCAAAACCCATCCGTTAATTAATTATCCGCTACGATTCGTACTTACGATCAACAAGCGTCACTAACAGTGTACTACGTCACAGTAGTGCACCATTCACAACATTGGCAGCCGTCAACACCAAACAGAGAGAGGGAGTGAGCGACAGTTGGGATTACTCGGACGTTAAAGTCTGCTTTTCTCGTGCTAAAGTAGCAGTTTTTCAAAACCACGAGAAATACAGACTTTCAGCGTCCGAATAACCCGAGCTGTCACTCATTCTCTCTCTCTCTCTCTCTGTTTGGTGTTGACTGCTGCCAGTGTTGTGAATGGTGCATTAGTGTGACGTAGTACATTGTTAGCGACTTGATCGTAAGTACGAATCGTAGCGGATAATTAATTAACGGATGGGTTTTGGAGGCTACAATTTACAGGTTATGCTTATATTGCCCGTATCTACTGATATATGAAAACTTCGAAAACCATTCAGGTTGGTCTTTAAAGCTTCTTTCTGTCACGCTACTTAATTTCACCATTTTGACATCTCATGTGAACATTGACTAATAAGAGCTGCTGCGAGAGAATTAAATTTGAGAAGTCGGAGCCTCAACGCATACAAGCCCTCTCTCTCTCTCTCTCTCTCACACACACACACACACACACACACACACACACACACACACACACACACACACACACACACACACACACAGAGAGAATGTAGAGGTACGTGATTTGCTGGAGTGCGATGTCAAGAAAATCCCGGATAGTTTCCACATACCACAACGTGCATCTCGCTTAAAACTACAGATGCAATTTACTATGGGTATACGCGATTGTATATTTATAGATCGTTACCTAAGCAACTGAGCATCAAAAATTTATTTCTGCTTTATTGGTTTTTTATAATGTTTCATTACCATGTGTTCTTACTGAGACAGTGTGTGTGTGCATGTGTGCGCGCGCGCTTGAGGAAATCGTACGGTATGTTTGTGTCTTGTCTTAAGCGCTAAGAGCACGCTCCTTACGAGAGTGAGTATGCGCAATACAAATCACACATGTTGTTATGTTGTTTGACAGTCAGTATTTTCCAGGGAGATAACTTTCTACAAATGTATCGCCAATTTTCATAGCTGACTTTTCGAGTTACCTCCCTTGAGACGATGTGCCCGTGCCCCACCCCAGCACACTCTTAGTAACGGTTTGGCATTACGCGGGGCCCTGGGCGAGTGTCATATGGGGGGGCCTCCGGGGCAATATACCGTAGCACTAGTATCTCCTACCGCGGGGCCTGGGGCGATCACTCCAGTTATTGTCACCCCCAAAGGCCTCTCTTTTTTATGCAGGCATTTCTGTCACTGAAGTCGAGGTTCCAAATAATTCTCCTTTACATAACCTGCACACGAAAGCCAAGAGGCTGTTAGGCTCAAACATTTATCTATAATTTGTGTTCGTTACGTCAATGTGCTCATAGCTATGAAGAACGAAGAACAACATAAAGTCAATGGGCATTAAACAGCATTTGTGAATAATTACTTTTCATCGCCCTGATGATCTCACCCTGCAAGTATTACTAGATTAATTTCTGAGGTGGATGTCAGACAAGATCTCTTGGGTTGTGTATCTGGTGCCTTCTTATATTTACCAGGTTAATTTCTGTTATTTTATTTTCATAGTTGTTGTTATTTTAAAGTCAACTTTTTTCTTTCGTTTCATTTAAACCAAGCTTATTCATGCGCGATGACGTTGTAGCGATATAGTGAAAAGCTTGTGCACTTGATGTCTGGACAGGCACACAGCTCATGCTCAGCAACAAAGACACGGTACTTCGAGTGAAGTGGGAAGATAAAAGTTTGCGTCGATGCCGGCGGCCAAACGACCCGCTCGCTCGCTTTGCTAGGTGCCCTCCCTATCTGTCTCTTTAGCAGTCTTTAGCAATTATGACGTTGTCAACATTTCAGTGGCTTGGCTTTGGGTGGAGGGATCAAACTCCATGTCAGTGAATGACGTTCACATTTTTGCCTCCTCGGTATCTTTTTTGAGGAAGCAGCTGCCCCACCCCCAGTCCTGGTTCCTATGCCACTGCATTTGCTTTGCTAAGCCTAAGGTATGTCGCAATTAGCTCTGCGTAGTATGATTTACTTTTTTGTTTGGAACCACCAGTATCATCTACATCGGAGAAAATAAAAATGGAAAATAAACATCCTCCGGACTCAGGTATACCTACTGAATATAGATAGTTATAAGTACTTAGACCAGTCCATGAACAATGAGAGTATGCCTGCATAATTTAGTGAGGATTGGACAAACTGAGTCATTTTGTATAATTATCAATTGCCTCTCGTCCGTTTGCTCCAAAATCACCACACTCTTGCTTTATTTATAGCATTTTGATTTAATTTTTGCATCACTAATTTGCGTGCTTGATCGTTCAAGCAAGCAACTGCATGAGCGCGTGGCGTGCAAAGCTCTCGCTGTTCGTGCTATAATCACTTGACATTTTCTAACCCCCGTTCCGAGACAAGTTCCTGCAGCACGATTGACTGCATAGTGTATCAGCTGCAAGAAACGGATAATGTAATTTTTCGAAGTTATATATCGGAGTAAGCAAGGATGGTGTGTGTGTGTGTGTGTGCGATTACGTTGCTTTAATTATTGATGAGTTCTAGTGTTGCATAATGTCCACAAGAACAGATAAAGTATTGTTATTGTCAATGATGATGATGATGATAAAAAATTAAAAACAAATATGATCATCATAAGAATGTTCCATATGAGAAGCAGACAACATTAAAAGTGTAAGGCTGTGAGAATTTGGAGACCTCACGTCTCTTTTTCCCCAGCCCTCTGTACGGAAATACGCGCCCATGGGTCAGCTGAGAGAAGTACCTGTGGCGCCACACAAGCATTGAACCGACTTTAGCTAACCACAATACGCGTTTTAATAACACGCTTGCAGCCACTGCGGTGTCCTTGTAGGCCATTGCCAGTTACTTTGTTCCGAAAGGGGATATCTCTCATCCTGTCATTTTTGCCAAAGTCACATTTCTAGTGACGTCAGCGTCTCTTACACTCTCTCGACCCTTAACCCCTCCCCTACCCCCTCCACATCAATTTAGTTGTTCCTTACATCTCAAAGTCCACGGCGTTCTATAGGATAGGTACTCGTCTCCTGATTTCCCTTCATCGCTCCCATGGGTGGGCAGCTCCTAGATACTAATTCCCAGCTGTCAGTAAATATCCTCATAGTTCATCAGTTCAGCTGAATGCTCGCTCTCATCCAGCTTTAAGCCCGACACCTGATCAAGTGCATGTAATATCCATCCTCTTGCTCCCGCCCCATTTTTGTTTATTTATTTATTTATTTATTTGGTAGTTGGCTGTCTGGCCAGCGAATCCAAAAGCTTGTTCTCCTCATGCTCTCAATTTTCACGTTTTAACTCAGTGCTAGCATCTGTACGTCTTCTCTTCCATTGGTCTGGGCGTGTCCCACGTAATCGACTGCAGGCAAGCAAGGCACGTGCTGTTCGAGAACTCGATGGCGTCATCCTCTCGCATGTTTGTCGACTCGTAAAAGCGCGAAGCCAAAGATCGTACGACACATTTATAATCACTGGCGACGCTTAGGGGGGGCCTTCTTAACCGAACACATTGCCGAATATGTGACAATGCTTTAGCAAACCGTTTGCATCAAGGACAAATAAATAATTTGCCAAATATGTGTCAGATTCGACAATGTGCGACTGTTCAGCTGAGTATGACGAAAGGACTTATTCAAGTGTACAAGTCGCGTTCTCGGAGAGTACGTGCAGCAGGTATAAAAGATAAAAAAGTAAAGTTAGTCCCGTGATAGTAAAGTGAGGTGTTACAACTCTCAGTTATCTCGGGGCCAGCTTTGCCCGAGGGCGGTGCCCATCTCATCTTACTGCCTTATCTCCCTTCGACCCTCTACAGAGTTAGGTACTCATTCCACTGCTGGAAGCTGGGGGAGTGGGGAGTCAACTGCGTCATACGGGTATCGAACCACTAGTGGGCGCGCCATTGCTGTAACCACAAGGCTATCCACTCAGTGAAGACTCAAACGAGCACATTTCTTCGTGGACGTTTTATCTTTTAATCTTTAGTTATTAACCAAATAAATTAAGGAAAGTCACGTCATTGTAAACTCTCAAAAATTACAACTACTATCAATAATATAATAATTATAAATGTGCAGTTTATATAGCGCAGTATCGCGCTCATATAGGAGCACGCGCACAGTGCTTGATGCAAAAACTAGGTTAATGCGCAGTACACGAAGGCAATTCATCTACACGGAAAACGTGTTGTTTTTTTCAATGCACGTTTAAAAAGACTGATTAGTGGTGGATATAAAGGTAAGGGGGTTCTGCTGCAACCGAAATAGTGGGACACAAATATAAACCTTTAGACGTGGCCACTGTGAAAGGTGCCAACTAGTAGGATGCACGATCATACAATGTTAAATGCGAGGGTTCTCGTCCAGTCACCGAAGTTTATTAATAAGAAACGTCGACCCCAGTGAGTTCTCGGCTTGGTGATCCCCACCCGGGAACACCGAGCTCTGTATGGAAAACATATTTCAATCGTGGCGCCTGGAAGCGCTGTGTTAAAATCGCTCGCTTGTCATCAGTGGGTTGAGATGTCGTCTAGGGGCACTCTCTATGACCTTGTTCAAAGAGCTGGTTGTCAGGGATGAGGGGTGGGGGAGGGCGGTTAAGTTATCTCTCTCTTCATCACCCTCATTCCCCATAGCAAGAAGTCGCCTCTGTGTAAACGCGCTTTCCAATCAAATTAATCAACCATTTGCTACGAGCACTTTCCCTTGCAATTTTGCAAAAAGTAGTCGACGTTTGGCACATTTCACGGGAAATGGCGGACAACCGCAAAATAGATGCCGGGATTTGATGGCAAGATGGTCGCCAAGGCCCCGAAACCAAAGAAGCTAAGTGACTCGATGATGATGATGATGAAAAAAGAAAAAATTAAAAAGTGCCATCCCTTTTTTTCTTCTCGTTGGCAGGACTGCTTCTTTTCTTTCTTACTTGCATGAGAATGTGTAACAAATGTTGCCAATCTGCCAGTATACTTATTACTTTTGTTTTCCCTTCTGTTCATCTTATTTTTGGGCACGTACACATCTACTTCAGCTTGAGCGAATAGAAAGGTGTTCCCCTCCAGAGGTACAAAAATCGCTCATCGAATATCAAGTTCCATTCAGCTAGCTGTTGTTTCTATTAAAAGGTCAAGAAGCAGAATAACGGTCAAGTCCGGAATGATGCAAAAAAAAAAAAAAAAGAAGAAGTACATCGTGGGAAAGCGTGAGATATAAAGCCAACGACACCCCGTTTTTCGTGTTGTGGATATTTGAGAATAGACAAAACGTCATAACACCTGTTTCATACAGTTTCCTATCAGTAACACTGTAGTTTATAGACTCAGACTTGTATTCATACATCTGGTCCATGTGTGGTGAGTTTTTTATTAATTATTTTTTTCTGCAGTGTTCTTGTCCATAAAACGGAAGGAAGTTTTCAAAACTTCAGTGAAAATTGTTGGGATTTCTTTTTTAAAGACTTCCTCTCTTCCAATATAGAAGTACTGTGGGCTTTAAAAACCAGTTACCAAAAAGGTGCACATATTAAATGCACGTTAATGTTAATCTTATCGTGATCTTGATTCCTCATGACAGAAATCTGCTTCATAAGTGACATGTTTTTGTGCAGGTAAAAGTGGGTCACTTGCATTCGATAACAATAAACGACAAAATGACCATTTTTATATGTTTGACTAATTGCACAGTCTTATGGGCTTTCTTAATTGGGCAAATTCTCTATTGAACGTTTTGCCAAGTGTGGCAAAGCTGTGTGCAGTGGCGTAGGAAGATGCTCGGCTTTGGGGGGGGGGGGGCAAGCTCAATGCTGACAATGAATAACGTTCACATTCTTGCCTTCCCAGCATCTTTTTTGGAGGGGCGGCTGCCCCCCTTGCAACCCCCCCCCCCGGTTCCTACGCCACTGGTGTGTGAAGATCAAGTGAAACCAATGGTTCGCGAATGCACTTTTGTTCTGCCAGCATACGAACACACGACGAATCTGTCCGGCAGCGCGCGCGCGCGCAGTCGGCGTAACGTATGATACGACACCAAGGACAAATGACGTCACCGACGCGCTTTAACTCCGTGAGTCAGATACTAAAAATACTCCTCTGTTTTTCGCGACAATTCTCGGGCATTGATTTCACTGCACGTTTGAGAAAATGTCGACATTTCAAATTATTTAATTCCCTCACGATCCTCGCCTGTGTTCTAAATCTTATGCAGGCCTAATACAGACCGTAATAAACCCCATAGTAAAAACCCTTCGATCATTCCAGCTGCGCAAACGCCCCCCCTACATCTGCGCATCATGTCGAGAGGGTGTGGCCGATCGACTGACCGGATGACCGGATGTAGAACACTCGCTATTTAAAAACAAACAGAAGACTTCTTTTAAATAACTCTAGCCATAACCTTAACGTCGTTTCATAGCTCTAATAATTTTGTTCATAAAGAACAAAATGCTCAGCGATTATGTAATTTGCGCAATTGTTGCGCCCCAAACTGAAGTAGAGAGTTGTTGCCAGTTACTGACGTCACAGGCACGTTTGTCAGCCCAGAACAGGCACTGCCCTGTAGTAGTATGACAGTCATCTCAAGCCGTGTCCTGACAAAGAGGATAAAACTATAAGGCAGAGAGAAAAAAGAAGTAGTTATTACAAGTCATACCGGAGAACTACAGCTGCTCGCCAACCGACGCCACAAAAAAAAAAACTAACTAAAACAAAACAAAACAAAAAAACCGGAAAACAATTCCGGTATGACATGTAACCCTTTCCAGCTTCGCAGTTAGATAAATCTCCGATTCACAAAGTTAAATTTGTGAAAAGTATAGAGGCTAGCCACTGATGTTACACGTGCAGTATTACGCACCTGTGACCTGACTTGGGCTGTGACCCTTCAGGGGGCGTTAGTCTGTTTCGTTTCAAATGCTTTTGAGAGGCTTAGCGCCGTACAAGCCTTGCTCCACCTCTTGCGTGAAAATGGTGCAATCAGACCAAGCAAAAGAAAAAAAAAATCACAAATTAGACTTTGCTATAAATGTTACCATCACTGTGTTCCTGATTATCTTTCTTTCTTCTTTACCCTCCATACTCTACCCCGCCCACTTTCATTCAACGGCTGTTACACTCCAACTCCCCAATATGTTCAGCTGGCCAGCAATCCTTTTCACACGCTAGTCGTTCTGACTCTCATGCATTCTCTCCCCATGCCACTCCGCCATGCTGGTTTCAAGCGACTTTTGAAGATTCACTTCGTTAAAAAGAGTTTAAACACTTCCCCTGCGCCTTCAACTGTTTTTGAATATAAGTCCTATTAGCTTAATAACTTCTGGTGAGCAGCTTTCTCGTTTCCTTGCATCAACGGTAGTCTCCATTGTAATAAATGAGTAAGAATGAGTGAGAAAAAGGGAGTGGGGGGGAGGGGACAGCTAGAATTAAGTAAGCTGTCAACTCGACCATTTAACAATAAAGTCGAATAAACTGCACAGAAACCGACTCGACCATTGTCCTTGGTGAGCCCAACCACCAGCCGAAAAAAGCGACCCACCTAATGAAAAAAGTCATAAAGGATAATCTTAAATAAAGGAAGAGACATAAAAGAACTGTCTGCATACATAAACTTGGATTTTGTTTTACAGCTTTATACACTCCGTTCTCATGTTTGAGAGGCGACCCGTTCTTGTGTTTTGTGGTTAGAGCGAAAGGGTTTCTAGAATACGTTTTTCTTGCTCTCCTGTCATATATGTGTGAGTGTATATATATATATACTCTTGCAATCGAGTATTCTTCGCCTTCTTGTAGTGGTCGAATTTCCTCCGTCAGTGAAAATCCCCAGAAAATTGTTTATCTTGGTTCGGCGAATCACCTTTCTTAAGTTTCTGGTGTGTGTGTGTGTGTGTGTGTGTGTGTGCCTGCGTGCGTGCGTGCGTGTATTTAATTTTGCGAGTGACGTTTATCATACTGGTATGAACCGCGCCGTACGCGTTATCAGCACACTGTGAATCAGTTCCCCGTGGAAAACTTCTGAGTACCCTTATTTACTGTATATTTCTTTAATATATACTTTGTTTTCTCCTTCCCCTCAATCATTATTTAACAATAGATGTTTGGAGGGTGTTTTCTTTTTAAATAAATTATGTCTATGTTTAATGTGCGCGTTAAATGAGTCACTTATTTGCTTAAAGTTGTTCGGCCGGCTTTGTTTAAACTCCACAGTACTCTGCCTAATGGTAACTGATCAAAAAGCATATTTTTGTTTCTCTCTTTCTCTCTCTCTCACACACACACAAACACAACTATACTGATATGCACGGGTTCTTGCGCACAATATTTTATAGTAATTACGACAGGCGTATTGTATAACACTAATAAATTCTTTGTACCTTTTTAAATGGAGTTTAACATTTTAAATAAATTTTACGCTTCCTCTAAACTGCATATCATTTGCACTAATTTCACTCTTCACTGTTTTGACAAATAAACTCGGCGCCGATCATTTACACCTATGTTCTTTGACGTCTATATTCAACCAATCAGAAATGAGCGCTAGAGGGGGGATCTAGCGAATAATGTAATGCAAACACGACATAGTCGTTCTTCATGGCATGAGCCAGCCGCCATGATGGGATGAAAATGGTGCGTGCTGAAAGTCATATATGCGAAGCTAATTGGAACACTTTTATCACAGTTATTTCTCTGAAACTGCCAGACGGATTTACTTTCAGTGTTTTTAGTGCACCCGACGTAGGAAATCGTGAACTTTACGCCGTAAAGTGACGATTTCTATGCAAGAGATTGACGCAAATGGATGTTTTCAGTACAAGGACGTGTCCCGGTCACGTGGTTTTGTGGTATTTTTGCGGGTTTTCGTATCGTTGATTAAGAAGTGCTTTCGTGATTCTCCATGCCTTCAGAATTTGGTCTGTGATTTGTTGGACGCATTTTTGCAGTATATGTTCTTTACCTACTATAAGAGATCTGCTGCTAGACACATGGTAAAGTGTTCGCATGCAAATTCGATGCGAGGGAAATAATCGAAGTCACGTGCTTACAGACGATGAGGAACATGTCGATACAATGAAAATGCTCATAATGACATAAATTTCTATCTGAAATGTTTTAAGGTTTTTCATATGCACGATTTGACGACCTGTTATTTCCGTGTGTGCGGTGGAATGTGTTTTTCTGCTCTTATATTTTTATGTCGGGCCCACTGCCACTGAGGCTATGCTGCATGGCCGCGATGGCTCCCGCGCTGACTGAGGCGGCTACACAGGCGAAGATTAAATTGCCCGACACCAGCAGTGCGGCGTCAGTAGAGTCCCCAGTTGTTAACGGACGCGATTTTCATCAACCTGCACGCAGTAATTCACTGAGTAGATCAGAAAAGAGTCCTTGTGTTGTGAAATTACCGCAGGTTGTAAAGTCCCAGGGGGTCCTGGCGACTGGTTCTGTATCGCACCTGAACGGGGATCTCAGATTACTGGCGTCACAGAAGTCAGCAACAACTGTTGGCAAACTCAGTACAGTCAAAGTATCTGGCAGATTTAAAGATCTCATCGCCCACCGAACCAGCTCCTTTCAGAACGAGGTGATCAAAACGCTTGGTTATAACGGAAAGCTAGTGCAAAGAATGAATGATCCATCGTCTGGACTAAGAAATGAGGAAGCCGAAAATTGTCGCAGGCAATCACAAAATGGGTCAAACAGACTGCCTTATGGCGACACATTTGTGACGGATTTGATGGGAGGCAAACAGCAAACAGAATTTACTAGTGGTCAGGCTAATCAGATTGGGGCGGCAAGAAATATGTGCAAGGGTACGCAAGAGGGAGGTAGGCTTAAGAGCAGCAGGAACAATGCCACCCGCGAGACCGGCGGGCAGCATGCCCAGAGACCGAACGCACCCTCGGCATCTGCAACATCAGATGCGGCTCATGGGCAGGGCTTATCGATTTACTCTTTTGTAGATAGTGTCGAAAGTGATGCTAATGTGGAAAAAATGCGCGCTGAGGCCAGCAAGAAACAGGCACAGTTGGAGAGACGAATGGAGTTCCTCATGCGTCGTTTACGTAGGGTTCAAGGTCGACAAATGGAAGGTCATGTGCGACATCAACTCAGGCACTTCGTTGCCTACCAGCAAAACAACCTCCAGACTGTTACGAAACCGATCAATCCGTCCAGTTTTACGAACGATGGGAGCGGGGATCTCAAAGCAGAACTGTGCAGTGATGACGCAAAAAACCTGTCGACCGCTGCTCTGGTCGACCTGGTACATAGGATGCAAGCTTCCCAGGCCGTGCCAGCCTCCAGCACGCGTCCCGTGCCTTCCGTCAAGCCCGAGGTGACAAATGTATTGACGATGGCAGACGATGTCCGCAGGGAGACCAGAGCGACTGCCGAAAAGCTTCTTATGAATCTCCACTTCATGCAGTCGGCTTTAGACTCTGATGCCACGGAGAGTAGCTCAGGGGGAGAGAGCTGTGAGGAGGATGAGGTCGCAGGTCATCACCCCACTTCTGCACCACTGTAAGTTCATGCTTTGGACAGTTTCATTTTATGAAATTTCTCTGCAAACGTTCTGTATATGCTTATGTGAAAGCCCAAGGTCTGCAAAGAGATGAGAAAAAATTCTTTACATGTGTATTATTTCTATGTTCACCAGTATTCCAGTATGTTTTTGATAACCTGTTTTCAGTCAGGGTAGAAACTAAAATGAGAGCACCCAGTTATTTGATGTTGTGTGGCTCATTTCTCTCAAGCAGTAAGCTGAAAACTGCTGAACTCAAAACTTTTTTTGTGTAAAGATAATGCTGACTCATTGTAGTTTTTCATGGGGTGAAGCTAGCATATCTTTTGTGTGTACAAATTTGTTGGTAAGGACAAGGGAAATCTGCTGATTAAGCTGGAGGCACAGTTATACAAGCACAGATGATTTAGGAACTGGGGTAGTTAGAATTGATCACATTTTGGTTTCTTCCATTTAAGCAAATTTAATATTAAGGTGTACTCTTTCAGTAAATCTTTTCCAGTAGCTTGACTTTTAGTTTAGAATTATATTTACTTTTTAGAGTGTTGCTGACATTAGAATGGTACAGGTATTTTATTTGTTCAGTAAATTGTCAAGTAACAGTGGATAATACCCATTTTACAAAGAATTTGAGGTAGAAGATACCATGGAATTCCTCATTTGTTTAGAAGAAATAACTTACACTTGAGTTAAGATTTCAGTGGTAGTGCAGGCTTTATAAGAAACAAAACTCTGCCTTATTTACATGCCTGTATGGTCTGCAGTGTCTCTTTTAGCTGCTGCAGCATGTTGTTAATGAATAACTGGCAAACGGTTGAGAACTCGGAAACACATTGTGATTGGTAAAATGAAATTTTTATGAAAATGAAACCTCTAAAAGTTTGCATACTGTGAGCAGATAACCCATAAATAAGCACATGCACGAAAATAAAAACAACAGAACCTGCTGGTTTTTGTGAATAGAACTAGTTTGTCCAAGTCATTTGAAGAGGTGAGGTGGTTGCAGAGAGGTCTTACGGGCTCACCCATTGACCACAGAGTTTTGTAGGGTGATGACAGCCTTCAGATAATCATAAATCATTATTTTACTAGCTTTTATTAGCAAAAGGCACATTGTCTTCAAGCACAGTATTATAAATGAAAAAGTCATAATCAACAGATCATCATGAAAGAGCCTTCTTAACCAGATGTTTTATTTAATATGTGACAGTAAATCATTTAATTTTAATAAAGAACTTGCCTTTTTTCGAAACAAATGCAATAGACCATTTTTCAGGTTTTAAGTCAATTTTTACATGCAATGAATATTTTTTGATTGGAGAAAAGCCTTGTATTATAGGCACTTGATGGGCAATGAGCTTTGAGTAGTTCACCATATCTAGGACATGATATGTGGATAGCCAGTAATAACCTTCTCTGGTTGCCACATTTACTTGAAAAATCTTGTGTGCAAGATGTAACAAAATGTCTTCCATTTACTGATCCAAGTGGACCTCAAGCCTATGATTGTGTTGTCTGAAGTCAAGCGCGCCAACCCAAAGACTGCCAAGCCTCATTTTCCTGATAAATGACCATATTAGGACAGTCGTGTTGTAGCATAGCAAGGCATCATTGTCTGCCATATCACCTTTATAACAACACTTTTTAAGTTTTGGCATTATCCTTTCAGTCAAATACAGGTTTATTCACTGATAAGACTTGAAAACTGCACATTGCCTGGGTAGACAGGCTGTTTTAGCATTGATAGTTCTGTCTTAATATCATCAGCAGCAGGAACAGAGGTTGTAAAGAGTAGCGTACTAGTCATGGATGATAAATGACAAAATATATGATACAGGCTATTACAAGGAAGGATATTATCAGCAGTCAGCAACTGAAAGTGACAAAATGGGTAGCTTCCCCTGTTATTTTATTGTGATTTAATTTGTAGTTACAAGTTTTTATTTTTGGTGTAAATGCTTATGAAGGCTAGCAGAGAATGAAATCTCATAAAAGGAGCCTTATTATTAAAAATTAAACATTTTGTTAAATAATTGAGTTTTTAAAAGATTGTTACATGACAGTCATAAAAATGGCTAAACATAACTTTGAAAAATATTTTTAAAAAGCTGTTAACACATGGTCAAGCTTTGGAGATTGTTGGCAGGTTGCCAGCTTCTACTTTCTGGCTAAGATAAAATTAGCTCTTTGGAGCTAGTTGTTTTTTGTGTGTGCATACACTACATTGCCATGGTAATGGGATTTGTGTCATGCTGACCTTATCTTCTTAGGCTTTTGTAAGACTAATGGTAATTACATACACTATTTTGTTAATGGCAATGTTAAAGCATTAAAAAAAATAAATTTAGGGAACAGAATAACATAAATTTTTTTAATTTATTAAGTCTTTCCCCTTATACTGTAGTTCTGGTTTAGGAATTTATGTGTGAGTATTTCCATGTTTTAAACCAGCCTTATTGCTGTCTTGGCATGACAATGCTGATAGGCAGACATAATTCAGTGTAGAATACATCATTATTTAATAAGGGTTATGGACTTTCTTTGGACTTTAAGTGCAAGTGTTACTGCCTCTGACATTTTGTCAGGCACAGTTGGAAAGCTGCCAGAAGTCTTGTAAAATTTGATAATCTTAAGTGTCATGAAGAGAAAAATAAATTACTGAGTCTTATACTGGATTAAAATTGGCTGCTGTCATGACATTCAGCATACGAAGGATTATATTTGAAGATGGTTCAAGATGGACTAGATCATTGATTGCATGATGCTCTCGTTCAATGCAGTCAGATTTTTCTTGTTTTTTTTAACCCCTCCCCCTTCTCCAAAGAACGTAGGGGGAAAAAATCACTTGCCATTTATCACTAATGTGTGGCATTGGATATCTTGGCTTTCACTCCTGTCTGAAAAAGCAGTGAAAACTATAGAGGCCAAAGGTGAATTAATGTATTCAATTCTTGCTCATTATTTGTAAACTCCTGTCTGCTCATTACTAGTGACTGAAACCCTGCGCACACAGTCAAAAATGATTCCTTCCCCAGCATACACTTCTATAGCTAGGGAGACAAAGCAGTCATGTGTGCCCTTCCTTACAGTAAGATTGGATATACTGCTTTAGGTTCTGCTGACACTGTTGACAGTGTGGCATTCTGACTAGGCTGTGGTAGGCTTTAGATGCTAAATTGATCATGGTTAGTTAGATCCCACGTATCAAAAATGAGGATGTAATGAATCAGGAATGATTGGGGGGAGTATGTTGGACTTTTAATAATTGGTGATGAAATGTGTGAACGTTGGTTTTTGTATTTTCATAAACTGTCTTTCCATCTGTAACAAATCTGTTCAGTATATTGAGAGTTAAGTGGGTACATTTACTAATTTGATCAGCATACATAAAGATACTGCCACACATGTACAATAATTACAGCATGTGTTGCATTACAAAAATCTTTCCTAAACTGATGTTCAGTATACAGATGGGTTAGGTTGCTTTAAAGGCATTTTATGTTTACCCCCTCCCCTTTATACAATATAGTCACAAACTCTACCTCAAATGAAAATAAGGTGGGAATCGTATGTTATTATCCATTGGTTTACAGAGTACGCAGGATCTTACTGGTATCTGGTTTTGTTTTGTTTATTTTTAATTATTTTAGGGTTCGGAGGGCTGAGTGGAAGTGGGCAGTGGAGCGTGCAGCGGTAGCTTCCCGATGGACATGGCTACAGGCCCAAGTGTCAGACTTGGAGTATCGCATTCGCCAGCAAAGTGACATCTATAAACAGATTCGTCTTGCCAAGGGACCTGTGAACTTAGGAGATCCTCCCACTCCTCAGGACCTCCTGCAGCATGTTCACCGAAACTCCATAGAAGCCCGAATACCTGTCAGTGCTGCATCTTTGCCCTCTAGTGGCACAGAAGTGTCTCCATGCAATGTGTCGGCTGTGATGTCAAATGTTGATAGGCAAGCCAGCCGACTAACTCAGTCTCTAGGAAACTGCTTGTCACCAGCTGCATCGAGCCCAACTTCTTCCTTGAGTAGCTCCCGCCCAAGGTCCACAGTTTCTTCGCCGCCTCTGACACAGAATGGTTTTGTTGAGTCTCCTTTTAGCACCAGTGGAGGTGACACAGACACAGCTGAAAGCAGCCCTCTTGGACAGTCTAGCGATCAGCGTCTGTCTACGGCAGTGGTAGATTTAAGTCCTGTCTTGGATCCTACCTGCCGGGCAGCACGTTGTTTGCCTCTGAAGCATCCTTTGCGGAAACGTAAATTGTTGAGGACTAGTGGTTTGCATTTAATGTCTCGCAAGGCTGCACGCTTGTCTACAATCAAATGCCACTGTCATCATCCTGTGATGCCGTGTGTGGTGTGTAGCGGACGTGTAAACAACATGCAGCCTATGGAACCGGACTACATGCCTTTTCGAGAGCGTGTTGCACTTCTTGACTCATCTTTCCACCATGTTCTTTCATTTCCTGAAGGTAAGTTTTTGGATGAAAAATTCAGCAGTATTTGTGTTTTGCTGGTGACAGAGCTGTTCCCATATGGGTTTTCTATATTTTCTTTGAAAAAATACAGAAATATGACTTTTCAAACATTTTTTTATTGGGAGTTTTGTGAACTTGCTACTGTCTGCAGCCCAACACAGTAAGCCAAAGCTGACAAGCAAATATTTTTTGGGCTCTGGTGTGGCAATAGAAATTCCAGTGTGAGCAGAACGAATGAACTTGCTTTGATGCACTAACTTGAACAAATAAGACAATGCATTGGTTGTTTATAAGCGGGGAGGGGGTGGTCCTTCTCTTTCTTTTATTATAGAGGTAAAAACAAAATAGGTCTGTTTCTAACAGGACTTTCTGATGGTGCAGTAATAATTCATGCTCAGCACCTAGTATCATGAGCATCTTTGATAATTTGGTAATTTTGATGGACTTACCTGCAAACTAGTCACCTTTTTCCTACTCTCATGACTTTTGCATGATGGCATTAGAGTAAGCTAGATGATCAATAGACCAAGTGAGAAAATTTAGGAACAGGATTTAGATTAGCTCCCCCCCCCCCGACTGGTTGATTGAAAATAATTTCATAAAGATGTATGATATAAATATTTATTAAATATGTAATTTGATAATTTCATATAGTATAATGTAAGACAGTACATGAACAAAGTAGTGCTGAACAGAAAAAAGTATGTAATTTATAATTGTGCTAAAAATAAAAATAATGTAAAAAACATTATTTTACACATTTTATATATCACACATTCAGTATTATGTGTTTTATATATTATTTAGTTTAAGTTTTATTCATTCATTATCAACTCTAAGAGGTTGTGAAGGACTGGCCATGTATAAAACCCCTAAATCTCGTTTCACTTGATCAGCCTTTTGTTTACAATATAATAGTTTCATTTTACATTAGTATCACCAAAAATGTCAGCTAGCAAACATAGGAGAAAGAGGCAACGTTCTAGGGAGAAGACTATATATCACATTAAATTATGGGCCTTTTCTGCCATGGAGAGCTCATTATGATGACACATTGGTGATGCCTGCTTATTGTTAATTCCAGAATTGTGCCTGATTGTCTTGTCCAAACTGCTGTACAAATATGCAGTTGCTGACAGACATTTTCAGACCTAGTTAGCATGGAAAACGCATCGAAATGCAGCCTGAATATTTATTGAAGTTTTGCCAAAAGTGCCTATCAGTGCTGTCAGGTGCAAAATATAGCACATGCACCAAGACATCATACTTATCAGATGTATGACATAGCCTTGTCAAGTAGTTTTTGAAAGCATGGCTGCTGCTATTGTTCCTTAAAATTATATTTAACTACAAAATATGCCAGTGGTCCTTTACAGTGTGAGCTCCACAAATTTTTTTTTTCGTCTTGAGAGTTTTGTGTGTGTGGAGAGAGAGAGGTAATTGCATTCATTGTCTCTTTACAAGATGTGTTTTTCAAAACCCACCAAATTAGACATGCTGAAATGTGTACATGAAAGTTGATGCACATATCCAGCAGTACATGCGACAATCAGGTTTACCCATGATAAAAAAAACTTCCGTAAGTCATCTAAGAAAACTATTCATCATGTAAAAAAAAAAATTGCAGGGGTAGAGTTAAAATGTAAACAATGGAAAGTCCTGAAAATGCCAATACTGCTGTCCTTAATTACTGTTTCAAGCACCAAGTATCATAAACAATTTAATGTCCTTGCAAAATTAATTTTTAACCTGGCAGAGTCAAGAAAATAAATTAGAGCTCTGTTGAGAATATCTGTTGTACATTGAATCTATTACTCTTCTCTCTCCTCCCCCCAAAAAAATAAATAAATAAATAAATGGTGAAGTAAGGTGAGAAAATGAGAAAAGTGGAACTAAGGCATGGCTGATCTGGTGCTAGTTTTTAAGCCTTCTGGTCTGGGGTCAATTCCTTTCATCCGAATTCTAATGTCTTGATGTTTTGAAATATCTAGGCTCAAATACTGTTTGTAAAATATTTCAGTAGTGTGCAGTCTGTGTTGGCTGGATTTTAGTGTGGCGTTAAACCTATTCATTTTGGTTACTATATAATTTCAAAAACCTAAGCAGGACCCCCCAAAAAATTGTCTTAATGGCATATTGGTATGTCCTCACACCAAACTAGTAGAAGAAAGTATAATTACAATGATTATCAAAATTTCGATCAACCTTAGCATGCTCTGTTCTAGACTGTATTTAAACAGATATCACTATATATATATATATATTAGCAGGCAAGTCCTTGATCTCAACTATAATCATCATACAACCTTTGGTCAGTCCGTTGTTAGAGGTCAGAATATCCCACAGTAATCAGGTCCAGTGAGTTAAACATTGTACTTCATTATAGTGCAGCTTCTTCCCAATCAGAAAACAAAATTTTGGGCATCTAGTGACGACAGTTTCTTGTTGCAGATGTTCCACTTTCTGTTCACTTTGAGGGTTTGTTGCGATCTGGTGAGTGGCAGAACAAACCTCAAGTCCGTCGCCACAGAACAGAATACAGGTAAGTTAACACTGTTAAGAATGTTAGAAGCAGCCAAGAAAGATGTGTTTGGAGAGTAAGATTTAATGCATTTAATTTCTTTTTAATTGTGATGAATTGGTGTTGTGTGAGCTAAACTTTATGGCCTTTTCCAATTATGCTGTTGGCAGTTTAAACAGTATATGCATGATTAACTGAATGGTCTATGGAAAATGTAAAGGTTTCTTTTGCATCCAACATTCAAGAACAGGAACTTAATGTAACCTACAAGGAATTGTAACTTGATAAATTTGACAAAGTTGGTAAGGTTTTTAACTTTGCAGTTATAAGAGGCTTGACTGAGAACAAGGCAAAAATTACATTCTTTGTGTAATCTTGCAAAAATATTAGAGCCTTCATTGTCTAAAGACAGTGTGAACTCTCTTGCTGCTGACCATTAAGTGTACTTCATGATAGTGATGGAATGCAGAGTGTTGAGATGCTCGAATATGGTTATTGTAAGCTTTGGAAAATCTTGAGCATAGTAGCACATAAAACAAGAAAAAACACAAAAATAGCATGTATACTTTCTCACTGGTAGGGTAAAGTAATTTGTCTATGTGTTTCTAAAAGCAGACTAAGCATCTCTTGCTTAACTGTTCACCTCTGTTGTAATTAGCTACCCTCACCTGTTGATAGTGTGTGCTTTAATTAAATTGGAAGGTTGAAGAATTCATTAAGAACACCTTTGCATTGAATTCCTAAATGATCACACTCTTTCACTAATAGATATGCTGAACTATGTGATTTTTTTTATGTATACTTTTCATAAAAGGACAGATTTCAAGTGCCTTCATACTTTTGCATGCTGATAAGGTCTGTCATGTGCTTCCTCTTTCCTTATTGTATTGGCACACATCTAGCCTTCACGAATCCTGTGCTGGTTTTCCAGTAGCTTCTCTCACACACTCATTTGGACAAGTTTCTCCTCCTTCCTTCACTGGTGTTTCTTAAATTTCTTGACATGAAATGGCCTTTACTGATGACATGGTGTTAAGCAACAATTCACTACTTCTCCTGTTGCCTGTGGTGGTTTGGTGGTGCAATGGTTCATGCCTGTCACTAATACAGTGAGAGTTGGCTGTTCTGGGTTCAGCTCTTCTCTCGGACACGCTGTTCTTTCGATGCATGTGGCATCTGTCTACAGGGCTGGGTGCGTTGTCGTGATATAGCCTTGGTTGTTAGCTTGGTGTAAAACACTTCTTTGCTGCATTAATGAGCTCTGTTCACAACTGTTCTCGGCAAGCAATTTTGTAGTTGTGCCACCTCGTAAGCAGGGAAGACTGGTGATAAAACATGCATTGACTTGGTCATATTGAATGAAGTACATTACTGAAAAGACCCTTTCTTCTACTTTCTGGATTGTTGATGAAAGGGCTGTGCTTCAGCATGCTGTTGATCTCTCTCTTTTGCTGTCAATACTTACATCTTGCAACAAGTCAGCTGGATGCAAATAACAAGCAAGATATCCAGTATAAATGCTTCAACCGGTCAGCAACTGACCAAAAAAAAAAAATGACGGGAACAAGATAGCCTTATTTAAGACAAAAAGTTATACATCTATAGTTATTGGAGAAAGAGAATAACAATTTCTTTTATTTTACGAGTCCTTTCTATACACCAACAGCAACAGAATTCAGACTTGCGATCGTGTAGCGCAGTCTTTTTTTTATCAAAATCTTGAAATTCAGAAAATACTTGGCCCAGTTCTGTTCATAGTTTACACTAAACCACTTTCATCACACATCCAGTCTCACCAGGTTTCTCATTAGTCATATGCTGACGACACGCAGCTTTACTGTTCCACTCCACAGGCTATCTCACTCTGCTCTCTAGAAGCCTGTATTAGCGAGGTCAAGGGCTGGATGGTAAAAAACAAGCTTAAACTAAACAATGATAAAACAGAAGCCCTCTCGTTCCATAGAAGAAGACATCAACCTTAGCTCGTCAGTCTGCCCAATCACATCAAGGTGGGCAAAACCAACATCACCTTTATGTCATCAGTTAGGAGTCTAGGATTTATTGTCACTGCTGACATGACATTCGATAAACATGTTACATCTGTCTGTCAGTCTGCTTATTATGAGCTCTGTAAGATCAGTGCCATCCGTCACTTTCTCTCTACACCAACACTCTTGTCTGTTCATTTGTTCTTTCTCGACTTGACTACTGCAACTCCTTACTTGCAGGCTGCCCCTCATACCTCATTCAGAGATTCCAGAAAGTACAGAACTTCGCTGCATGTCTGGTGCTTAGAGCAAGGAAACGGACCGTGTCACTCCTCTCCTTCCATTCAGTACAAACTGTCAGTGCTGTGTTTTAATTTCTTTGCACATTATTTCTCTGAACTTATCTTCCCTTATGTCCCAGCCAGACAACTACACTCTTCGTCTGATGACGTATCCTAACTGTTCCTGTCACCAGAACAACAACATATGGTCACAGGATTTTTGGTTACTGTGCACCAAAACAATGGAACTCTCTCCCTTTCCATATCCGCCACCTTCCTACAATTGAATCCTTCAAATCTGCACAGAAAACGCACCTCTTCCTTGAGCGTTACTCCTAACAACAGTCCACACAATGCTCGTCCTATTACCTTCCCCTTTTCCGCTCTTGCTACTTTTCTACCCATCTTTTGTTGCAGAATCACTATATTCTCTGTTCCTGTTACTTGTTGGCTTTTTGTGTTTTCTATCTTTGTTTTCTGTTTGTCGCCAGTACTGTTGTTTATTCTTCTGTCCCTTGTGTTCTGTCCATTTAATCCATCACTATTTTCACTGTTCATGTTACTTGGTGCCTTTTTGTGTTTTCTATCTTTGTTTTCTGTTTGTCATCAGTACTGTTGTTTATTCTTCCGTCCCTCGTGTTCTGTCCATTTAGTCCCATGTCTCTTCCCCGTTTTAAGCGCAAAAAGCATGCTCTCTATGAGTGTGAATATGCGCTATAAAAATATTCATTATTATTATTATATGGCAACTTAACCCTCTGTTCCCTACTGTGGCACTACAACAACGATCTCCTGTGTCTAGTCAGTTTAATTTTCTAACCGTCTGACATTTCCTATAGTCAACAAATTACTGAATACCATCTTAAAGTGTGTTGGTAGATGGGATGGATTTTTTTGTTTGTTTGTTGCCAGGTTGACCTTTTTTTTGCTGAATATATTTTGTTCATTGTTTTATTGCTACTTTCATTATTTTGCCAAGCTTACAGATGAAATGAATATTTGTGAATCGCTGTTAATTAAATAGTTGTTCTTTCATGAACATATCCCCTGTTATCTTGATACATCCATCATGCATAAGGAACTTTGCTGTATTCCTCACTTCATCTGTTAACAGGGGTGGGTGCCTTGCCATTATATAGCCTTAGTTGCTGGTTCAGTGTAAAACACCAATTCCCTCCTTCCCCCATATCCTGACTTTAATATAGTGCATGCATGCTTTTGCAGACGTCAGAAATGTTTGCCTACCACAGCAGACAACAGAAAAACTGGGCGACAGTTCAGAAAAAGTGCTGCCTCTGTGATCATCTCATCAGCCAGTGAGTGCACATTTTTCTTTGCATTTACAGCATGGATTTAATTATACAGAGCATAAATCCACATGATACATTTATCAGCCACTGCAGCATATGACAGAGAGAATAAAAGATAGAGTTCCATGCTTCTGCGTAAACTTTCTACCTTCATAGTTTCAAAACACAACTGTTGTTATACTGCTGTGGACCTTTAAAAAATTGTATATATAAATTGTATATTGATAAGCTGTTTTACCATTAAGGACGATGTTGGCTCTATCTGGCTGTAATGTTGCATGTGGAGCATCTAAAAATAAGAATTTTTTCTTCATATTAGACACAAACAGATGTAGCAGTTTAGTACTAAAATGAAGTATTCAAGGGCCTTACAAAGACTGTTAAAATTATGTTTGAATAACTCGTGTGTCTTGGGATGAATATTCTTTTTCCATCACTCACGACATTGTTATTGTGCACCTGGTAATTTTAAAAGTTTATAAAATCAGACACATGGTGTTTGACAAAGTTTGTACACTAACATTTTAAATGTGCAGAAATCCGCAGCAAATATGAACACAAAACAGGACGAAAGGGGCCACCAGCTCGAGGGAAGAGGCTTGGAAAGCGAGCCATGAACGCTGAGCTGAAGCGTCGCAGAGCTGCACAGTTTGCAGCCATGGGTAGGTTTTTTAAAGTTCTTGTTCTAGTAGCTGTAGTTAATTGTGTCTCCTTTTAAAAAAACAAGCTTAACAAGCTTTCCTCGCCAAGAAGTGAATGATACTTATTTTTAAGAAATGCAATCATCATCATGAAAATAACAGTTTTTTCCATTTGCACCAGCCTCTACTTAAAAGCTTGTTTGGTAGTTAAATTGTATTCCCCTAACTTTTTGGTTGTTGGGAAGCATCGGTGTTGGAGGCCATACTTTTCTTGGGGCTAGCCTTTTTTTAGGTCAGTACCCATGGCATCTCCTACACTGCATTGCCTTTCCCCAATCCTCTATGGGATCTAGTACCCATTCCCAACCATGTGTTCAGATACCAGTAGTTTAACTAGTAGGCTGTTGGCATCGGCGTTTGATGAGGGTCTTCTTTTATTTAACAGCAATGAAGAACAAGAGCAATAAAACACCTAGCGAGACTAGCAATTACTACGACACTCCAGCAGCCTCACCTCTGTCACGTGATCAGCTTTCAGCCAGTTGCCCTGGTTCAACCATGAAAGAAGTCAAAGAAGTCAGAAAACGTCGCGGAGAAAGTGCCTATGACATCAACAATATTGTCATTCCATTCAGCATGGCTTCTTCAATCCGTGTGGAGAAACTACAGTACAAAGAGATTGTTACCCCTAAGTATGTAAACCTTTTTAACTGTTTGTTTGCAGATGTTTTCCCTGGGTAACTATTTGAATACCATGTTTCCTCAGTAATGTTTGTTGTTGAGGGATAATGGTGCTTCATAATACTATGAAGATTTTTCTGCAGGCCACATGCCCTCTTTTTTTTAAATTAAGAATAATTTTTGTCACTTGCCTATTTTAAGGCTTTTATGTAAAAGTAAAATAAGCAAACTGAGTGTATCAAGTTAGGATGCTGCATCTGAATGGACTATGGATCTTCATGATAGTTAAAACACTAGACAAATTCTATATCTCTTTAGTACTAAATTACTGTTTAAGTCTGTATAAAAAATACAGCTCGTTGTCCTAAGTGTGACTAGTGACAGAAAATAATGCTATAAAATAGGTAGTGGGTTGGTTTCATGGCGATTTTCTTTCCTTTATATTGCATGTTAATGTTATAAATCTGTGACTTTGTGAAGTAACACAGAAATGGCTATCAGGCTTTGCTTTTAACTAAATAATAATTCCTGGTTATTTTTTGGATATGCAGGTGGCGAGATCTGACTTTAGATGAGATGCCAACAGAAATCATCAAAGTTGAAGATCATGAACACAAGTCCAATGGACTTATTGTGAAAAAGTCTCCTGATGAAGAGGTCAGGGTCTCTTTTTGCAGGTTTTTTCTGTTTTAATCCTAAAGATTTTATGCTTTTAATATACCTTTAAAACTGTTTGTGTCCTTACTTCCCAAATCTAAGAAAACAAAAAAGTAAGAATAGGGCAATGGTAGAAATGGAATAATGCACTATTATATCCCCAAAATGATAAAATCTACAGAAAGTAGCAAATACTTTGTACTCACATTTTTTCCAAGTCTACTGGTGTCCAAATGTTTCATATCCGTACCAATTCTCTAATTTGTTAGGTGAACAAAAATGGAATTAACACATTGTTGTTAGAATCGCCTGTATGTTCCGGATACGTGAACTGCCAGTCAGTACAAAATTTACAGAGAAATGGATAAAAAAATTAAATTCAAAACAACATCCATGCATTTGTTCAATGTTATGTGCAGGTACTAATTCTAAATCCCATGATTGAATATATAAGGAGTTAACAGTTGTAATTGATCTTTTCTGCAAAACCAACTTGTTAGTTACCAAGGATGTGCTTGGATTTTGTAAAAACACAGTCCACATTGGAAACCTTATCGCGCAGGCCAGTATTGTCAGCTGCATTGAACTTATAGTGTGGCACAACACCAATGGTACTCAACTTTAATTGGCTGGCAAATCGTGTCATCAAAAGTAATTGCAAAGTTCTGTATCCTTATTTGTTCAGAAAATGGACTTTCTGACAATACCTGACACAAATATGTAATTTCCAACAGATTCTTCATGGACATGTTTCAAAGTTTACTTTTTAAACGAGGTTCTTCCCCCCTCCCCTTTCCTCCCGAGTGGTGGTCCAGTGGCGCAACATTTAGCGCCTGTCACCAATACACTGAAGGTTGGCTGTTCTGGGTTCGGCTCTCATCTTGGGCACGCTGTTCTTTTTCTGCATGTGGCATCTGCTGGCTCGGCATGAAACACCAATTTCCCCCACCCACCCCTCACACTTAAACCAAAAATTATAACAATATTGAAATAAAAAATGGGATATTTCCACTTTTTCTAGTGATATTTTTTTGTCCTGATCAATGAAATAGACACATGGAATCAAATTTTTTATATCATTTTTTTTATTACCCTTTGTTTTTGTCTTCAGCATACAGTACAATAAACAAGACCCCAAAAAAGAATACAAAATAGAGTAGGAAAACTCATCCCAAAATTTATATATTTTTGTACAAGGAAACAGGTATGATGTAACAAAAAGCAGTCTGAAACGTGTTATTTGTCTACCACTAGATGACCGCACTACCTAGACTAAGGGAGGCAATTTTCCTTGACAGCGTTCCCTTATCACAAGTCATTTAAAAATTGAAATGGGTATGCTTCACGGTCATGCTTAAAATATAAGCAGTAACTGTGGAGTGTCTACAGGATTATGTTGTAGAATCCAAAGATTGTATTAGCTGTCAACTTTAATACTCAGTTTCTGAGTTAACTTTGTCAAAAAAAAAAACCCCCCGAACATTGAGAATGTTGAAAAGATTTATTAATAGTCTTTGAAATCAGTAGGATGAGGTTTTCTTTCAAATGGGAAGTGGATGGGCTTATTTTGGCAACATTTATTATTGGATAAATAATTCTTCTTTTGCAATAAATAGTGTTTATTTAAACTGCACTGTGAAATTAGTCAACATTTACCAAAAGTTAGCTTACATTCTTTAAAAATATTGCTTATTTTCTTTTTAAACTTAGTTTTGTTTTTTACTTGCTTATTTAGGAATTTTTAAAAATATATTTGTATGTACAGATTGAAGACATGTCAGATGAGGTCTACGTTGAACGACACAAGGTTTGTGAGACAGAGGAAAAGAAGCGGTTTTCCACTATTGTAAAATACCCACCATCGCGCAGGGGTCGTGGCCGCTCTAGTGTTGGGCTGCAGTCATCTGAAGTCAGTAGTCAAGACTTTCTTGTTCCATCGAGTTCTGACATTGGCTGTCAGCCAGTGTCGATGGGAACTCAGGTCAGCCTGGACACTGGAGAACTCACCGGGGAGGAGTCACAGGATATGCGAAACAGCAGATGTAGCACACCCATTCCGCAGGGTTCCATCCCCACTTTTCATCTGTCCTACAATCAGCAGGATGAGGACAGCATGAGCTGCACGTATAGTGGGTTATCAGTCCGTCAAGGGCCTAATACCAACACCACACTGCAGCGAGAGCGGCTGAGTGTCAGCTCAAACCTGGAGGACTTTGGTGCAGATTATGTTGATACCAGAGATAGTCGGGGCACTGAACCATGGCCGCTTCGCGAGTTTCCATTGACAGATGAAGAAGTCGAGCAGCTGTATATGGAGGACATGGCACACTCCTACAGCCTGCATCCATCAGCCAGTGTTGCAGTGGAAAACATGAGCAGAGCCGAATCATCTGCCTCAGGAAGTCAGCCAGCATCACCTGTACCATCCAGTACATCTGCATCAGCTCTGGGAGACAATGATGCAGCTGACCCAGAATGGGTTGCTGAAGGGGATCCACCCAAAAAGTTGCAGAAGCTAGCAAAGAGATGAGCAAAGTTTGCACTGTTTGTTGGTTCACCTTGGTACAGCTCTACAGCAGCTAATGTATGCAAATGAGCATAAATCCACATGAAATTCACTCTCCCCTGGAGTTGGATGTGACCTTCATTCTTGCCCCAACTGGAAGTTAGCGTTCGGGTGAAATGAGCTGAGCTAACCGGCCTATGACATTCATAGCCAGGTTACAGAGGAAGCAAGGAAGAGCTACTCTTGTGCAGTTAGAGCAGAGCATCCACACTGCTGTTATCGTGTGGTCCTTAAAAAAAAAAGTGTGGGCCTTTTATACAGCAGTGGGCGCACACAACAGATTCGCTGAAATTGTCATCAGCAGATGTCATTGTCGTCTGTTCCATGTTGAGTGGATGTTGAACAGCCCACATGACAGAAACAGACTGTGACTGTGGAAGTGAAATGAGCACTGCCTTTATGTGTGTGGGTGTGTGTTTTAAGATGTTTAATTCAGTTAAGCAGTGCAGGTCTGATAATGAAGAGGTGAAAAATTCTATATTTGGGGGTTCATCTTTAAAAAAAAAATTTTGTATTGTTAGTGAAACTCAGATCTCATGGTCAGGCAGTGTTTATAACTTTGTTATCTCTTGTCAAGTGTTTATCTTGCATGTCTGTTGCTCCAGCAAATTTTACAGACCCATTAAAAATAAAGGTGAGAAGAGGCCAGGTTTAACAAGTCAGGTTTTAAGTTGCAATGCAGGTTGGTTTAATACTTGTCTAATGACCTCAGGTCAAGTCATTTAGATGCTAAGCAGGAGTGACGGTTCCCTCTACCTCTCCCCTCAAATATTTCTCTTATTTTTCTTTTTAAAATGAGGTTATGCTATAAATTCTTTCGAGATTAGCATACATAGACTGGCACATTTTTTGATAAAATAATGTTTCCTCCTTTCTTTTCCCTGTCTTCATTTATGTTTATAGGTTTTACATTGTGTGTCTTCATTTGATGTTTCTTGGGGTTGAGAATGTGTACATAAAGCTTTGTCTATAGATATTTGTGAGGGAAAGAGTTTTACTTCCTGGATAGTGTTGAAGGTTAGGTTTGTAATAAGTAATTCTAGTGGTTTAACCTGAAGTACATTATACTGTGCATAAAAGCAGTGGGTCATTTGAAAAAAGTGGGTAACAAAATACCCCAGATTTAAGGCATTTGGAGTCATTTTGTGAGTTGAAAGCTCTTAAAAGAGCAACTTTTAGCAAGGACATAGGTCTTGTGCATTCTCAATTGATCATATTTATTAGAAACCCTCACATAGTACATAATTCTTATTAGTTTACACAAAAATACTTAACTCTGCATTTCTGAGTTTTCTTTCTTGAGAAGGAAGAAATTGATAATCTTGAATTTCATATCTTTTCTAAATAGTAAGAAGCACAGCATTATTTACAAGTGGGTAACTTACTGACGTATCTTACTCTGGGTATAGCAGCACTTTAGTGCTATCTGCCTCAGAGTATCTACTACAAAAAAATCAAAACAAAAACCTTCATGTTCTATTTCAAGAAAAATTTCATAGATGTTCCTGGGGAGTGTTGCTTCTTTTTGAGGCATATCTTCTAAAGCCATTGAAATCTCTGATTTAGGAAAACTGGAAATGTAGCAGTTTAGAAGAAAAATTAGTTGGCTTTTTCTTTCTACAGTAATCCCCCTCAGATATTCAAGATTGTTGTTATTTATTAGTTTTATTGCAAATTTCAGACCTAAATGCTGAAGAAGCTACAAAAATTCTAAGAGTCATTTGTCAGTACTACCTTGATTTCGGGTGTGATACACAAATGACATCCTAATTATCCATAAAAATATGTAAAGGTGAGGAATATACAATCTTCTGCAGCTTGCCTTTGCTATATCACAACTGTGTGTTCATTTGTATTGTGGTCAATAGATTAGAGCTACTTGTGCGAATGAATCTGAAAGGTTGATCATAGTGTATTCTTAAAAGTTTACAAAAAAAAACCAATTTCCTTCAGAGTGCTTTGGATTCTCACCTGTTTATAAAATTTAGTATAGGATTTCTTTAGCCATATTTAGTGCAAAGTGACTAGAATGAGCAGTGTGAATGCATGTGGACATTTCATGTTAGCACGTGCATAAGCTACAAAGAGATAACGATTTTGTAAAGACAGTAGTGTTGCACATATTTCATGATTACCTGGGTAGGCCTGAGGTGGTCTGTCAGTATGGAATATGCTGTCAGTATGGAATATGACATTGAATCTTATGCAGACAAATCATGTGTGGTAATTTCACAGTGTCAATCAGTAGCATATCTTGAAATTCTGCATCTCTTGCTCCTGTTCAAAAGCTGCCATAACACAGGTAGCACTTGTTAGAGCAGGCAAAAGAGTACACTTTTAGTGTGCTTAGTAGCCCTCTGCTAATGGTGAGCAATGGCAAAGAAAAACAAGAAAATGCAAAATGGTGGGCTGGGAAAGGTTAAGAGATGCTATGTAAATGCTTTTACTTGATAATTTTATTTCTTTTCCTGCTTGTAAGTGCAACAATCATCAAAGATGTGATGAGAGGGTTGGCAAAAGAAGTATTAATACCTAGAAAATTGGTGCATGAGAAAAAGAGTGAAAACTGTTTAGGTGAACACCAGTTTCTGGGTTTAACAGAAATGTGTAGCCTGGTGATTGAAGACTCTTGTTGCATGTTTCACTTCCCTGTTCTCTCTGTTTCCATACATGTTTGCGAGTTGTTGAAAAGACCCCTGGGCAGCACAGCTGAAACTGTTCATAAAGATTGTGCTGTGCTTTTAGTACAAAAATTGGGGTTTTATCCCTTGAACATGGAGTATTCCACAAGCTCATACATATGTAGCAAGATTTGCCAGAGAAAATAAACATTTTCAGATGTTCTAATGTGTTTTGCATGTGCATCTTCTTTGAAAGGAGAGCAGTCTGTCAATTAATTTAAAAGTATTGTCCATAACCTCTCAACACATGCTACTACCTACAGAACTCCAAAATAAAAGGCTCGTCCAAATCACAGTTTAAAAATGTATGGATATGCAGGAAACTCTGTCCTGCGCATGTGCTTAACTTTAGAGCCAGATCACTTGTGATCCAAGTCCAGAATGTGGAAAAATACACCCCAAGCCTGTGAAAGAACAAATCACATATTCCAGATGTCAATCCAACACAAAAGAGAAATGATGGAACTTGGTACTGTATTGAGGTCCATACTGAACTAGTTGCGAGCATCCAAATATTGGATACTTAATGTGATCACCACCACCCTACTGCTCTCAGGCAAAGTGCCTACCACAGGTTGCCACATCAGGGCCATTTTTCTTTAAAATACCAAACAATGTCAAAGTATAATTTAAAATGATATTTTACAGTCAAATTAAGTAGAAATTAACTGTTCTTACCTCTAGGCAATAGCATGATTTGTTAGTTTTAAAAAAATTCACATGCAGCAGCTTCCCCATGATGGAATTTCAAAAATGTGCTTCTGAAGTAGGGCCACAGTAAAAAACCGTGGGACATTTTCAAATTGTTCTATAAGATGTTCAGAATGAGTTAAAATCACAAGATATATAGTGATTCTGATGACTGCCACACAAAGCATTTAGAAAACACGCAGAACATAACCATAGCTTTACAACAGAAATTTGAAAATAACTGGAAATCCTGTTACCAAATATCGATCAAGGGAAGTAACACAGAAATGCTTCAGATGCTGTACATTAAAATGTTCAAGAAGTGACAGATGTCTTTATTCAACTGTTATTGCTATTATATAACAGCTACCTACAGCTGATATATGTGACAAAGATTTTGACCAACCTACATAAATAAAGTCTTAATGGCATTAAGACTGCTTTCTTTGAGTTAGCACCACTATCAGTAACTAGTGGATTACAATTGTGAGTTTTAGTAAGTTGCGTCAATTTATCCAGAAAACAAAAGAAAATCATCAGTTTATGTCAGTTGTTCCAGAGAACATGGACCATGTATTTTTCATCAAAAAAAAAAAATCTTGTAAAAACAGCATTTAATTGCTCGAAAATATAAGTACCGTCTCCACAGGCGCTTAGTCTTGACTGTGCTTACTTCAAGTAAGGGCAAGTCATTCTCACATCAAACTTTGTGAGCCTCATAGTTCACAGTTATTAATTAATTTGTCCAGAGAGCCACCACAGGTTCCAGCAGGTTTGTGTCAAACATCAAAATTATAGTCTGTAAGTGTTTTTTAAAGTCTGTACTCTGTAAAACTTCTTTCAACTTTACCCTTAAAGTTTCGGGGGAGGGGTAGGAAAGTAAACTTGATTGCCATGAACTGAAAAAAGGGACAATCAAATTTCATGATTCTGCTTTAGACCCACTGCACAATAAAAGGGAAATGAATGATTTCAGAAAACTAAATTGGAAATTCAATAAACATATATTCTGCTTCTTTAAGGCCAAACTTTTAGCTCATGGTAGGAAAGAATGGTTTGACTCAAGGGAGCATACGCGGTGCTGGAGACCCTTGTGGTCATTTTTTGCTAACTGCTTCTATCTGGCCTGACCCCTCCTTCGGATTGAATTCATCCTTCCTGCCGAACAGTGAAAGTTTGGCCTGTAACCCTTTGGCAATGATCGTGGCTTTGCCAGGTAGCGCAGGCAAGGAGATTTTCATTACTTTTATCGCAAAGTTCAAGTTTACTCTTTTCCAAAATTGCATAGGTTTCTTGGTCTAATGTTTACCTCAGAGCGGCAATAATAAAAAGCAAACTTCACCCACTGTCGTCTGCAGTCTTCAGCTATAAGCCAGTCATTGTAATGTTACATTTTTCTGTCATGCTAAGAGGGTTAAAAAATACTAATCTCAGGAGAGCATCAGATGCCATGATGTGCAGACAATCACATTCCTTTTCCTCTGGTTACTTAGTTCCTAAAGCTGCGGGCACACGACAAACCAAAAGTGGCTTGGCAAACCTGGCTTTTGAAAGCAGCGGCTTGCCAAGCTGTTTGGGGGACCGCTGGTCACACAGTAAAACGTTCAAGTACGCTGTTTCGAAAACTTTGTGCACTACAATAGTTGATGACAGAGTTCATGAATGCTGATCTGCTCATGTTAGTTTGTGTGTGTGTGTATATATCTCAAAGCAATGTAGAGCAAATATCTGGTAAATATTTTGTTACAAAAACAAAACAAAAAAAAAAAAAGCGCCAACCAAAAATTAGAACTTATTTCATTGAGATCCCAGCCAGTGATTATACCGTTTCACCACATAGGTATCAATAATTTCGGTGTCCAGTTAAGTTACTCATACCAAGCTTTAATGATATCCTGCCGAGCGTTTCATTTTTCATATATTTTGTGTTTGTTTTACAACTTCATGATACCAAGAAAGCAGATATTGCCTCGGACACAGAAAACTTTTTATACCAACATACTGTAATTTAGATAAACAGTACATTCATTTTAAAAAATCCACGATGAACTTTCCAAGCGATGCTGGTCGATTTGTTCAAATCGCCAAAGCAAGCAGCCAGATACTGCCTGCCCAACGGATACGAAGCTTGGTTCTTCTAAAATGTCTTTTGCAAGAAAATTTTTTTTTGCGGGACTCATAATTTGTGATCAGTTCATTAAAATTCACTGAAGTAAATCATTTCTTGTTCAGTCAAATGGAAGAGGCCATGGAAGCCATGTTTAAAACTGAAAACCAACGCGAACTTTTGTAGAACTCGTTCTAAAGCAGGAAGCAAGCCGCAAGCAAGAGCTAAGCAGGTTTAATAATAAATAGAACATTTGTTTGCATGCCGCTTCTGGAAAGCTTGCAGTGTAGGTCACACGGCAAACAGGAAAAACAGGGCTGTTTCGGAAAAGTTTTGTGCTTTTGGGTTCTCGTGTGCCCGCTGCTTTATAGGCAGCACCAGTGAAACTGAACAGTTCATTTGAGAAATCAACACCAAATCCAAGTACAACTGTGAGGTCACAGGAAAAGAAAAATTTACAAGGACAGCTATATCTGGCCCTGAAGTTTTCACTTTCAAAATAAGCAGAAAACTACCAAAACAAGTTGTTTATATCAGAGAAAACTGTTCCTTTATGCTGTAAGGACTCACAACTTTTAAAAAGTGATATTGTGATAAGTCACTAGGGTGATGAGTGTAAAAAACCCAGCCACCTGTTCACATTAGAATCACGCTTAACAGTAAAAAGATGATTTTTTTCTGCTTAAAATTATACATAATTATTAACATTTGTCTAAACAGAAACAACAAAAACACCACGTACATTTTCATCCTCATACATATCCATATACTGATCCCAGGAAACAGCTGACTCATGAAAGTCCTTGTACAAACACATGAAATGCGCAATTACTATAATACAACAAAAGTTAACTCTAGTCTTGTGATTACAGTTGCTGGGGAGAGATGCCCTCACTTAATACAAGGACATCATTTTTTTCAGGGTGGTGTCAATCTCCTGCTCACTGCCTTGCCTTTCTCCACTCTTGAAGGAATCAGGTGCTCATTGCTCAGCTGGGTCAATCAGGGGATGTGCATGTAAAAGCATCTCTTGACAGTCTCATAACATGTGAGGATTAATGCTATTATGTAATGTAGATGTTCATAGTTCTAATATCTGGGTGCACAAACAAAAATGGAAGAAAAATTCAATAAATCTTGATAACTAAATATAACTAAAAAAAAATTTTTTTCTCACACCACTTTCTGTAAACCTAACACTTATCCTTTTCTCCAAATAAAAAAAATTGCTAGAATCAAATCAACAACCAAGCATATGAATTTCTTTATACATGTATTATTTGCTGACAGCACTACAGCAAATAAAATTGTCTGTCCAGTCCTTATTTTTCAGAAACAGCTACATAAATATCTTCACATCAGCACATACATTGTTCTGCCATACATCCAACCGGATCTGCACTATTTTAGAGCTAATGCCAGACATCCCTTCTCTCAAATCCTTTCACTTCTGCATTCATTTTCAAAGAAAGATTACCGAGAAAAATACTATGGTTTGGAAAGTATGAGCCCTAAAGGAGTATTTAAGTATTTAAGGAGTATTTGCCATGCCATGAATTATAGCTTTTCACATGCATGAGTAAAAAGCAAAGAAAAAGGTAAATACTTCTGGACCAGCCAGGTCAGCTTTAAAGTCTCTCTCTCTCATTCACACATACATGCAAAAACAGAGAAATACAAAAGCAAGACTACAACAGAATTTGTCAACAGCATTTACAGGAATGGAAATATAATGCTAAGACAATACCCTGATACACCTAAAAGAAGTTAAATTTTAATGGTTATGTAAAAGGGGAAAAAGCTTTTTAAAAAAAATCCCCTTTTGCCATTACTGCAACAAACTGCAATATATAAAGACAGAAAAAGGGGTTAAATTTTAAGTTTCAATGTTGTGATACAGCATTTTATAGAACATACATCTTTTATGTCAATAACTACTCTTTAGCTACAAGCTGTTATACAGGTGATAATGACAGATTTTTAACAAAGCTGAGACAGCAACAAGGAGATTTGATGAAATTAGAATTCAATCCATAAAAAGACACAATATGACTAGAAAAAAAGTATACAATATAGATTCTAAATCATCTTTACATTTTTTATGTACGCATCACAATACCGTGTACCTTAACCTACTTTGCAAGACTATTATCTATATGGAAATATATGTTTTAGCAATACCTTTCGGCTGTGCTCACTGAAAGATTCTTTTCCTTGTCTTAATGCGTGTCTGCAGCACCCACTTATCTCTCTATCACAGACCCCACACCGTGTAGTCTTCCTGTCCTGTCCCCAACACCAGAAGGCATAACAATGGCTGTAGGGTTCAAAACAAAACTCCAGTTTGTCAGTTTAACTCAGCCTACAATCCTAGGCTGCATCCTGGAATGCAGAAGATGGAATGTGCTTTATATGTTACATGTTATTTTTCAATACCTTTGTTGTGCAAAATTTCAAAAAACAAAAACAAACCAAAACAAACTCCAGGATTTTCCCTGAAGAGCTACATACTGCTTAACTACCTCTGTTTGCCTTGTGATTTATTGTTACTGTTCACAGAAGAAAGATTTTTCTACCATTGTTCTTGCATATTTCGACTTCCAGTGCCAAGCAATGCCCTATGATTACTATTTCTACGCAGTTACCTCCCACTGTCCACAGCTAGTTAGCTTTGTCAGGAAATTGCTGATGAATGAGGATTTAAGACTACAACAGTTTATCACAAGTTGGAAATCCTGACTTATTATGATGCATCACTAAATATATTTAAAACTCACCTCTGCAAAAAGCAAGAAATCCTGTAACAATACTTATATATTTACAATTAGTGTAACACTTTCTCACTCTTTTTGTAAACATCCTTATTTTGGGGGACTGGGGATTGCTGTTTTGCACCAAACTAGCAATTAAGGCTATATCATGGCAAGGCAGCCAGCCCTGTAAACAGATGCCACATGCAGAGAAAGAATAGCATGCCTGAGATGAGAGCTGAACCCAGGACAGTCAACCTTCACTGTATTGGTGACAGGTGCTAAATGTTGTGCCACTGGACCGTCACTCCTTATTTTGGAGGTAAAGGGGTTCTGGCATCTGTCTTCCTTGAGGATAAAGGAAATACTCCAACATGTGGTCATTTGGAAAACAATCTGACTAAAAACTGTAGAACATTCATAACCATGCTGCAAAAATACAGTAAAACATCCCATCAAGAATTAGAACTGGAATGAGAGGAAAACACTGACTGTAGTTTTGACATAAGTTTTCCTGTTTTTTTAGAAGTGCTGCCTGATGGCTGACTCTTGTCCGGTGTGACAGTCTTCCTGCGAGCGGAAACTGGTGATGAAGGAGTGGTTGAAGTCAGTGAGCTAAGAGAAGAGGACCGTTGAACAGAGATGTAGTCTGTTTGACTAACACCTTTCCTATTGTCAATTGCATGAACTTGAGCACTTCCAGATGTTAAGGAGCTAACTTGCAGGCTATGACCACGAAAATCTGGCAGAACTGATCCTGAAGCAAAAGAAACTGGCCCTGAACACAGCGGTGATGCTGATGCAACAACCTGAGAACTTGAAGGTGATGAGAAGCTGAGCTTTGATGGAGGAACATTAATTTCAATGTCCGAGAGGCTGCTGGGACTGGAGAGGCTGATTTCACTGGGATTAAGTGGTGCTTGCAGAGACTTTATCAACCGCTCCCAAAACCAGCCAGTAAGATCCCCACGAGTAAAGTCACACATTGTCACATGGCGCAGAATGTTTGGTGTTTCACAGTGTTTCACCAGTACTGGCACCAGCTTTTTACTCCGAGAACCTGTGAAAGATAAAATTAGGATGTCATTCAAATCTCACCAATACCATCAGTCTAATACTAAATCTTTCCTAATATTATGCTATATTTGACAACATTATGCTATATTTGACAACAGAAAAAAATCATTATTTAAGCTGTTTTGTCTGTGTCTACATGTGCTTGCACCTGGGACTGTGTCATAAGCAGATATGTAAATTCACGCATGGAAACAACACATTCAGCATTCCGATGATGACAATTCACACAAATGTTTTTACATCTACAGTGCTTAGATTTAATATCATGCCAATAAAATGCAGCTGACGGTAAGAAGGACATAATGTTGGTAACAGTTACCTGGAGATAAGGCATGGGCAAACTTGGTCTGGAAGTCACATTCTGGGCTCCTTAGATATTTTGGGGACATAACAATGACCATTCTTTTGCACCTGTCCAAGAACATGAAAATTACTATCCTCCTTAATAAAACATCTTTTGTCAATGATACTGGCAGTACTAATTATTATATTATGAATGTTAATTTTATTTCTGAACACTTTAACTTCATCAGGATAATGTACAAAGGAACTGAATTGGAACTTATAAAAACAACTTTAAATCTGCCTACACGGGAGACATTTAAGCTTATCTTTATCCTGCTAGGTTGGCAGAGCTGGATGCATAGTGGTTAAAAAAAACAAAACGCTAGTTTTACTATTCCTCACTGTTGAACTTATTTCTGGGTAAATGTAATTCTATAATGTTTGCAGTGGCGTAGGAACCGGGGAGGGGGGCAGCTGCCCCCCCAAAAAAAGATGCTGGGAAGGCAAGAATGTGAATGTCGTTCATTGTCAGCATGGAGCTGGCCCCCCCAAAGCCGAGCATCTTCCTACGCCACTGGTTTGCATGTGCAAAGCTGAAATCTGCAAGGGAACTAACTCCTTGCTAGCTGAGGTAAATGAATTTCTGGATAAAACGTCACGTCGAACATGGATTATTACCAGAAAAATGCTCTTTATCTCTCTTTTTTTTTTTTACATCAAATATAAATCTTTTTACTGGGCTGAACCATGCAAAAGATATTTTTTTTTTAAATCTGACGACAAAGTTCACACAAAACAATGACAAGTAATGCTAAAAGCACATGGATTTACCTAATTGCTCCCTGCTCTACAACGGCACAATTGTTACATCAAAGTTGTAAAAATATGATCTCTTGATGTGCAGGCTTCTTTTTAGGGTTACATCTAGCTAACTAAAGAGGGTAACTTGCTCTGATTATAAGAAGCAGCATCTTTATGTACTTAGCTCACTTAATGTAAATTCTTCACACAGACAACTGCATCAACCACTATCTAAGAACTGGAAACTGTTCACTGGAAAGTTACTGAAAAGCTGTTAAGCATGTTTTAGAGACACATACCTGTCTTGAATAAGTTTGGCAGAAATGACATGTTTAGAAGCCCCAGGCAAATCATCACGGTGTGGAACAAACAGTCTGAGACTGTGGGGAGGACACTCCAGCTTTTCAATCATCTGCAGTACAAACTTCAAGTCATCACCATCAGGTTCATAATGGTAGCACACAAAAGCATCATAGAAGGTTGGTCTCCCTGCTGCAACTGTTGGAGAAAAAATATCAAATATATAATCCTATATATTACAAATATTAAGATAAGCTCTTTTCTTAAGTATGAAATGATTCAGGAAATTCTCAGAAAGATTGCTCGATACTATTTAGATCAGCACGTAACAGTAACAAAAATGTAAAACAATTAAAATGCAAATAAGGTAAAGTGTACCATCTTGAATACTGATGATTGCTGTTTCATCCACATCCATTTCGTCATAGTCGGAGGGACTTTGTGACACTGTACAGATACATGTCAAAGATTACATCCTTATTCTTGATCCAACAATATTTACATTGCAAGACATTAGAAATGGATATGGTCTATATGTATTAGTGCACTTGAATAACCGCAACCTGCAAGACTGGAATTTTTACCAGTTTCTGAATGCTGCATTGAGCATTATGTTTCCATGTAATAAACAGTAAAACATCTACATTATAACTTATATATAAGATCAAACAGTCTTCTTGCATAATTAACTAAAGCTGATTACTGTATTCATTAAATTCATTTACCTGAAGTATCTTGTACATTCTAAAGTTATAAACAGGTGTCCACACTTTATCATGAAACATGAAATTTGCTTTTTTTTTTAAATACTGTCCTTGACATCTGGTACAGTCTTCATAAAAAAATAAAACTGATGTTTCCTTCTTAGTCATAATACTTAAAATTTTCCATAAAATTATTTAAATCATAAATCACTTAAAAGGAAACACTTTTCTGGTGAGCATAAATATAAAATGATAAGAAAATTTGTTCCACAAAATTCACATTTCACCAGTGAGTATATGTCAGGAACGCACGGAAAGTGTGGACAGGTCACACACAACACACACTGATCTCACAGCGTTCTTCACGTGTCCTTTCACACAACAAAATACAAAGACCTGCACATGGGCTCGAACGTTTCTATTAATCGGGTGAACGTAAATCTATACTTTACTAAATAACAACAGAAAACTTCAGCACAAATATTCTACACTGAGTTTGCACCGAAACAAATATATCTAAGCAGTTTATATTAAAGTCCTTCAAGTTCTCTCTTCTTCTGTTGTTGGGGGGGGGAAAAGGAGTCGACACGGCAAACAGTTCCCCTCTTTCAGTCTTGCTCTCTGGCGTTGATCATACGGACAGCCTACATTCACCAAATAACTCCGACAGTCTAACGGCAGACAAATGACCAAGTCAATAAAAATTCCACAGTAGGTAAATCCACACAGTTCTACGATCTTCTCAAGAGATCACACAGCAGTTGAGAAAATTAGTAAATCGAGGAACCACACAGATAATATTTCTCCACACAGTCCTACGATCTTCTCAAGAGATCACACAGCAGTTGAGAAAATTAATAAATCGAGGAACCACACAGTTAATATTTCTCCACACAGTTACTCTTTCTCCATACAGTTAATATTTCTTTACACCGTTAATATGTATCCACACAGTTACTATTTATCCACACAGTTGCTATTTCTTCACACAGTTAATATTAATCCACACAGTACTATTAATTCCAACCTCTGTACCAAATTCCTCTTTCTCCCAGACTCTCACGTCTGCTTCTTCTTCCAATTTCTACACAACGCCCCCTATCAACATTCAAACCAGGGGTCATAATCGCTATTCAATCAAGGGCGACAACCTCGTTACTTCGACGTTCATGGGTGATAACACATGTTCATAACATTCCTCCCCTCCTACAAAAAAAAATGTTCACATTTTTGCCTAACTATAATAGAACTGTTACGTTCTAACGAAAAGATTATCTGACAGCCCTATGGAATTTCTTGATCCATTTCAGCCCTTGATAAGGCATCGGCTAATTTATTAGTGGTCCCCTTAATCGGCTGAATATCAAACTAAACTCCTGGAGGGCTAAAGCCCACCGCATCACTCTGGCATTCTTATAAGGATTAGATGTGAGGAAAGATAGGGGCTTGTGATCAGTATGTAGGGTAAACTGTCTCCCATACAAATATCTAGACAGCTTCAGAACAGACCATACTATGGCCAAACACTCTCTTTCTACTGTGCTGTATCTCTTCTCTCTATCCAGTAATTTTCTACTCACATATATGACGGGTAAGAAACTGTTCTCAATGTTGTAGGTGAAGAGGGCTGATGGAACTTCTGCACGTCGAGGGTATTGTTTTAGCATGTTTATGTAGTGGGTCTTCTGGTTTAATCATTTCCTTGAATATATCGGTTACTTGTTCACTTTCTTGCGCTTCTTTATAGATTTAGACAACTCTCTGCTGTGGTATCCAGTTCACGACGATAGGCGATCAAAGTGTGTTTAAAGTTTTTTTTTTACAAGAGCAGATGGTGTTGCTGTTTTTCTTTTCTTGCGAACTCTCGTGATTTTCATCCTTTTGTTCTTGCCTACCAGTTCGAAGCTCAGCAGTAGGTATTGTAACTCCTTGAAAAGTGTTACATTGGAGTCCTCTACAAATACCGGTTCTTTCTTGGCTGTCCCCAGCCCTGTTATAGGTTCTGTGAAACTCTTCTGATGGATTTCACGATCTTTTGACAAGATGCCAATGACTATCTTCTTCTCTGCTATCTCTTCTACTAACTGGCGTTTCAATCCCAGATATTCCTTTTGAGTTTCTCTCCTATCACCAAGTCTTTGTTCGAGTTCTCTCATTTGCTTTGTCAAACATTCCACGGCTCGGTTAGCCTCCACACTGTTTAATTTCTCGACTTCCAGAGATCCTTTCAGGTCTCTAACACGAAGCTTTAAGCTTTCTGAGTTGAATTTCGTTTCCAGATGAGCTGTTCTTTCTGCCTCGATGTTTCCTTCCAGAGAATTCAATCTTGTGATAGTATTATCAAGATCTTTCCTGAGTCTTTCCTCTCGTTCCTTGAAGGTTCTGATATCTGCTGAGGCTTTCAGTAGGTCATCACACTGATGCTTACGTCTCAACTCCAATTCATGAATCTTTTCTTTCAACTCACCAATGGTCGACTTCTGTTGTTGGCACAGTACAGCCAATCGATCTCTTTTCTTTTGGTTAACATCCATCTCGGCCTTGAGTTGAGCAATTTCTTTGTCCCTGATCTCTAACGGCAGTCTACACTCACGACCTTCTGCATCTTCTTTTATGTTCTCTAGTGAGGAATCGCTTTGCTGTAATTCCATTCGGTTGTTCTTCTTTATATTCCATTGAACTGGTGGTAGAGTTAGGGGTTGAGGTCCCTGCATCTGGCGTTGGAATTGCGCGCGTGTGGTAACCGCTGCTGTTGGTTCTGACTCTTTCTCTTGTACATCAAATACCACCCGTTTTGTACCTCTCGTGTTTCCAATGATTAGATCGACAACTGGATTTTCGATGACACAACATTTCAGGTCTCCATTGAAGAAAGGTGTCTCTACTGGAACACGTGCTAGAGGGAAGGTTTCAACGTTTCCACCAAAGGTAATACAAGATTGTTTCCCGTTCAGTCGGTCTTGAGGTTGAACCAAGGAGGCTCGTATACCGGAGATGGTTGCACCTGAGTCGCGTAGCACCTTAACTTGCTGTCCCCTAATCCGTCCTGGATACAGATGTAGTTTACCCAATTCCTCCTCGTCGGTGACTGAACACATAATAGCAACGTTGGCTGGGGTTGGGTTGCTCTCATTTTTCCAATTTCCATTTGTGTTATCTTGGGGTCTATAGCTTGGACAAACCTTCGCTATATGTCCAAGTCCTCCACAGTTGAAGCAACGTCGTGGTGGTTTCCAACGATCAGGATGACAAGGACTGTTTCGATCATATATGGTCGTTGGTGCTTCCTTCGGAACTGTTCTTATTGGTGGGGAGTGGGGTGGAGTCCTCCATGATTCATTCCTTCTGTAGGGAGGAGTATTTCGTTGTCTTGAAGATCGAGGAGAAGTAAATTGGTGTCTGTCCTGCTTTGGGCGAGCTGGCGGTGAAGAAGGAGGAGTGGCTTGTCCCACATTTGCGAACATGATAGTTTCTGTTCGTCTTGCCGGAGATTTCTGGGGTGTGCTTGGCGATAACGTTCAGCACTGTCAATCATTTCATTAGCGTTCTGAAAATCTCTTTCTCTCAGAAATACGGCTAAATCTCTAGATACACTTTGCAGTATTTGTTCTCTAACTAGCAGATCATGCAATCCTTCATAAGTTTTTTGGACTTTGGATAAGTCAATCCACCTGTTGAACAATCCGATTAGTCGGGCTTGAAAAGAATGCATTGACTCTTGAGATTGGGGTTTCACCGATCTAAATTTTTCTCTGTATCCTTCGGCTGTGCACTGAAACTTGAGTAATAGTTCTCTTTTGAGCACATCATAATCCACGGGGCCCTGAACACATAGGTTATCATATAGCTGGAGGGCTTCTCCGTGAAAAGAAGTGGCGATTTGTAATGGCCAGATATCTCTGGTCCATTTAAGGGACTGCGCCTGAGCCTCAAATCGATTCAAAAATGCGTTGATATCATCTTCGTCCTCTTTGAAGGCGGGGAGTTTATGTGTGAGTCCTTTTGGGGTTTGGTTCCCAGTACTCCTCGTCGCGCTGGAATCGGTCTCTCTCTCTAAACGTAGTTTCTCTAATTCGAACTGACGCTCGGCCTCTCTTTCTCTTGCGGCCCTTTCAGCTTCTTTTTCTTTAGCTATCCTGTCAGCTTCTTTTTCTAATCTATCTGCTTCTCTCTCTTTGTCTAATCTTTCTGCTTCTTTCTCTCTGGCTAATCTTTCTGTATATCTGTCCTGCCTTTCAATGCACTGAAATACATACTTTGTAAGGGCTTCTTCTTTCAATCCCAACAGTTGTCCTTCTTTCATAAAGTCGGCTACCTCCCTAACGGATTCAGCCATGGTTAACACCTCTCCAACACAATTACTCTACTATGTTTACAAAAAGGGAGCACCCTACTATCAAAGCTTCTAATAAGGCAGAAAATACAACCAGAATTGCAATAAGTCTAAGCTACTGGCATGTCAACATCAATCAGGCAAAAAAAAATTATCTTCAAGGAATGCAACTGGGTTACAAAATAACATCAATAGCAGTCTTAACTTGTTTAAAACTAGTCACTCAGATTTCTAGATCTATTAACAATCCTAAAGTACCGTACGAGTACATCAAAATAATCCAAGGGCGACAACTTATTCAAACATCTAATGACTTCACATAAATTAATAAGTGAACACGCAAGGCCCAGAATTATTTTTTTTCATAAAAATAAAACAAGACAGATAACTACAGGATAGAGAACATCCACTCTCACTTTCGGTTTCTGCATACACTTTCACACAGAATAGTGAGCTTGGAAAATAAAGACGAGAGGCAAAGTAGAAACAGAGGCTAATTCCTTACTACGGGTAGAACTTTACACACCCGTAGACCCGTGAAGCTGGAGACGGGGAAACTGCACCACGCCCAACATGTAACACTTAAACACTGAGCAAATATAAATAAGTACAACCGCTTTGCAAAATTCTCAAAGATAAATAATTAACTGCCAACCTTCTACCACTAAGTCCCAGGGGAATCACAAACACTGAATCGAAGACACACTTTCACCCGACTCTGTACCAAACGAAACAAACCCACGACAGGTCACGTCGGGGTCACCAATGTCAGGAACGCACGGAAAAGTGTGGACAGGTCACACACAACACACACTGACCTCACAGCCTTCTTCACGTGTCCTTTCACACAACAAAATACAAAGACCTGCACATGGGCTCGAACGTTTCTATTAATCGGGTGAACGTAAATCTATACTTTACTAAATAACAACAGAAAACTTCAGCACAAATATTCTACACTGAGTTTGCACCGAAACAAATATATCTAAGCAGTTTATATTAAAGTCCTTCAAGTTCTCTCTTCTTCTGTTGTTGGGGGGGGGGGGTCGACACGGCAAACAGTTCCCCTCTTTCAGTCTTGCTCTCTGGCGTTGATCATACGGACAGCCTACATTCACCAAATAACTCCGACAGTCTAACGGCAGACAAATGACCAAGTCAATAAAAATTCCACAGTAGGTAAATCCACACAGTTCTACGATCTTCTCAAGAGATCACACAGCAGTTGAGAAAATTAGTAAATCGAGGAACCACACAGATAATATTTCTCCACACAGTCCTACGATCTTCTCAAGAGATCACACAGCAGTTGAGAAAATTAATAAATCGAGGAACCACACAGTTAATATTTCTCCACACAGTTACTCTTTCTCCATACAGTTAATATTTCTTTACACCGTTAATATGTATCCACACAGTTACTATTTATCCACACAGTTGCTATTTCTTCACACAGTTAATATTAATCCACACAGTACTATTAATTCCAACCTCTGTACCAAATTCCTCTTTCTCCCAGACTCTCACGTCTGCTTCTTCTTCCAATTTCTACACAACGCCCCCTATCAACATTCAAACCAGGGGTCATAATCGCTATTCAATCAAGGGCGACAACCTCGTTACTTCGACGTTCATGGGTGATAACACATGTTCATAACAGTATATTACATTTACCCGTTTCATCTTGCACTGGATGAGTCTGTCTGCTTCTGCTCAGAAAATTATCTGCATCTTCTCCTGCACAGAAAAGCTTGTAATTAATTTAAAGTCTATAGATATATTTATCATGATTTCAAATACTAGTTTTGTTATCATGGTGCATTCATTTTTTACTAGTTATACGAATCAGACTACTTTGCAGTAGAAAAAATACCAAGACAAGAAATAGAAGCAATGAAAAAGCCACAGAATGTAGTATTGCAGTTTATAACAGAAAGGAAAGTTATACTGCATATGGCCACATCATGAAATGGTACAAGGAGTCAAAGGATGGCTGGTAGGCAGCACATCTCAAAAACTATGCCAAAACTCCCTACTGCAATCTGGATGAGAAAATGGGAAAAAAAAGAAAATGTTCCCACCCACTTACAGCTGAACATGTCATTGTGTGATTTTCACATTTTTGGTCATTGAAAGGCTGATATGTCACCTCCGATAATGTTGATTGCAAATGTGTTGAGATACTGCTTTAATTAGCAGCAAATTTTAGTGCAATGAGACACTTGCTTAAGCAATGGAGTTGTCTAAGTAAATGATAATATACATTTAGTTGTATAGATATTATTGTGACATAACAAAACAATATATGAAAAGTGTTGTATAGTATGACCATAATATCCAGAACTGAAAATAAAAACACTTACGGAAAATTGCTTTGCAGTCGTTGAGAACATCATATCGCTCTAACTGGATCAGGTACTCAATAAGTTTCCCAAGAGTTGGTTGAAGCTGAGGTCTATTTCCCCACTCATGTAAAACAGCACATGTTGGATTCTTGTCCCGTGCAAAATTTTGTATCTCAATATATTCAAATCCTATTAATTCTGCAAGTCCATTGTAGTCTGGGAGATGGCCACTTGCCAATGGTTCTGCTTCAAGGTTGAGATACATTGCCATTTTCTTGCGACTGGACATGCGCAAAGCCAGGATAGAAACATTCCGGTGCTCTTTATCAATATAAGTGATGGCACTTGCTGCCTCCTCATCCCCATCCATCATACAACAAAAATTTGGGTGAGGGCAATGTCAAACTGTCCTCTGTAATCAAACATGCAAATGCAAAGTTGATCTTAGGCTTGTAATTTGAAGAAAATTACAGAATTCCAATTTTAGCTGTAAAGTATTTAGACAAGATTATAAAAAAAGCATGCAAATGACCAATAACACAAATGACTACCAGAAGAACATTTTAAAGATGTTCAACATATCCTGCAGATATTAAGACATCTTGTATGCCTGTGATAATAGAACATGCTGTTTTATTTATTTTAATTATGCAGTTATATCCTTTTCTCATTAAAAGTATAAAATAATGGCAGAACTTTGATACAGGGGGGCAACGTGACATCATAGGCTGGTCTATGTTATTTTGTCAGAGGTTTGGGGTTAGGGTTTGGGTAGGGTTAGGTTTAGGTTTAGTTTATTAGGTACAATTGGGCAATTGAGTGGAGCAAGCAGAACACAAATGCCGCAAGCCATTTCTGTTATGGCCGTCACGTTGCCCCCCTATATAAAAGCTGTACCAAAATAATTTTATATTAAAAATTTATTACAGTACTCTATACCCACTGAAGACCACAAGCTCTCAGAAATATACATGAAAAAAAGTGTCTTTGAATCCTTCACTAAATATCGAAGATGGCCACAAGGTGGTAACATTGCAAAGATATAGGGGAAAGGCATTCTAGACTATGGGACCAGACACGAAAAAATAATGGCATCCAAGCATTAAAACTGTATAATACACTGTAATACCTTACACGGGTGAGACCCGAAGACAGCACATTTACGTTTGCTGTGTCATATTAAGGTGAGGCTTTCCAAGAAAGCGATGACCACTCCGATTCACAATCCTGGAAGGTAAACGGAAGTGTGTATCACATATATCACAAAGCCAAAGGCAAGGACTCAAGGAGACAAGTGTTATTTCACGTTTCATCGCTATTATTAATCATATTACCTTCAGTTAGTTGCCATCGCGAAGTTCCTGTCCTGTTCTCCTTCGAAGTATTTGTTTAAATTAATGAAGAACTGATTCTACTATTTCTAGTCATGTGCTTGCTGTCCTACCTTTAAAATGCTGAACAGAAAAATATGCAAGACAATCGAGATGAAAGAAGTTGTCACGAAAGACAGCAAAAACTTGGGCGGCCGCTGATTGGACGAGCAACTTCCTTGTTCGGGGAGACAACCACTGAAGACATGTCCTTAGTGGTTGTCTCCCCGAACAAGGAAGTTGCAAACAAATTTTTGATTGATACGCTTCACTCCAAGTGTGAATACGACTTTTGTGAGCAATTTTCAACAACGAACGGGCTTTCTGATTTCAGTCATATTTAAAATTTTTATCTTTATTTCTCAACGTTGATAACTATTGATATTATACACTTTTTTATTACGATAAAACAAGAACATGAAAAATTGGAATTGCGTACCTCTTGTACACTGAGACATAAAATAGATTATTGTAGAATGAGACGTGCAATTTTCTTGTAGAATGAAGTAGATTCTCAGTTAAATCTGCATTGTTTTGGAAAACCACGTGAAAACTCTAAAGTAAAAACAAAAATCGGGAATACCAGTACAACATAAATTAAGGCAAGCCGGCACTTTTGTGGTGTATTGCGGGTCGTGCAGCACGGAAACAATAAGTAAAGGAATATCCGATTCAATCAGATTGATATACTGGAACAGTTTGGTTTGTGTAATCACGGAGTTGTTACTTGTATTACTTGTATACACGTCCGTGGTATCATGCATCCAGGCGTGGGAGATGAATATCTAATAGCAAGAGAGAAAAGGAAAGAGAGAGTAAGCAAAAATCAAAACGCATTGATAACGAATTAAAACTAACCGTTGCTGCTGCACAAGCATCGGAAGAAATATCTCGTCCGTGGGGGACAGTGACAGCGAAGCCCGGTACCATACCTTAACGTCAAGCGTGACGTCAAGACCAATCCTCGTCAACTTGCTGCTTGGACCGCTGATCAAATGTACACTTGAACAGGTCTACATACATCCCGCACAGGCATGCGCATAAAACGCAGGCGCAAATTAAAAGAAACTTCCTACACATGCACACGCAGAAAGATCTTGCCGTAAGTCCTTACTTTTAACCGTCAGTTGGCTTGTACTTGTGTTTAACATGTTTCTATTGTAATATCACGACACTCTGGTGGCTTCGCGCATTTGGAATAAATAAATAGCTGACTGATTAATTGATTGATGTTACAGATCAGGGCTGAGCATAAATTAGTCATCACGAAGGGAGCCTAGGACAAGTCGTGACTTACAAGTGAAGGATGGAATTAGTATGACAGTAGAAGGGATCGAGCGGATTTGACATCACTTCCTTCCACTTCCAAGCATCGTCATCCCACCACACCCCCAGTCGATCCGTCAGTCTTTACACTTGTATTAACTTACTGTCAAATATCTACGCATATACAAGCCATGCGACAGTACTGACCTACAAATCTATCTATACATTTGAGAAAATAAAGAAGGCATAGTTAAAGAAGGAGAATGAGAAGGGGGAAAGGGTCAGAAAAATTCGAAAGAGAATGAAATAAACACACACACACACTTGAACACTTACTTTGTAAGCGTTCTTCTGTCTGGATCCCGTAAGACCCTCCGTGTTCACAAAGCCGCACGTGTGCTCACTAAAGCCGCGCATTCCCTCACTTGCTCAGCGACCAACTCTCATGACGCCTACGACAACAACTTTATCGGCGAGAAAGCCTAACGTCTTCCCTCCTCTCCCATGTGCTTCACGCTCTACTGACACTCGAAACTGGACTTTCCGAGTAGATAAATGCCCTCATTCTATAAATGAAAAATGAAAAAATACCCGGATATCTACCCAAGCATCCAAGCGCGGGCACTGCGGGTCGCCGCAGCTATTTTCGAAAATTAAGGAAGCTGAACAAGACTGTGTGTGATGTCTCAATAGCATTTATCGTGACACAATTAGTGAAGTAGCTAAATTGAATAGCTGTAAAATGTGGTCACCGTCATAAGGGGAAGAACTCGATCTTTTGTTGCGACACGCTTACGGCAAAGCAGCGATAAGCAGATGTAAGATGCAACGATTTTCTAAAAGAGGAAGCCCTTTATCCCGACCGGTGGTTAAATACAACTCGATGTAAGGAAGCGCACTCATGTTAATCGTCGTAAGGCCCATTAGCTCAGTTGGTTAGAGCGCCGTGCTAATAACGCGGAGGTCCTGGGTTCGATCCCCATATGGGCCAAAACTTGTTTTTATACTTGCGCCTGAAGTGACAAAGTCCTCATTTTGGCGAGATATGTTGCACCTTCGGGCCACAAGGTTATGGGGCATTAAAGACCAATCCGATTGGCTTGCGTTTTATTTGCAGATGTCGATGGATATTGGCGATTTAAAACTAACATGTAAATTTCGGCCTCCAAACCCTATCCATTAATTAATTAACAAAGTACGAGATTCGCACCAGTGCCAGCAGTCAACACCAGAGAGAATGAGCCAGTGAGGGACCTTTCGGATTGTTCGCACGCGGAAAGTCTTCATATATCGTGCTATGGTAGCAGTTTTATTATAACTGTTTGCAGCGCTCATGGATCGCAGGTCGAATCGCGTACTTTGTTACCGGATAATTAATTAACGGATGGGTTTGGAGATCTATTCTCTCTGGCTGACATTTACAGGTTTGTTTTAAATCGCCACAAGGCCTGACAAGAGCAATCATATATCCCAGTATACAATTAGAGCAGCGATCCATAAGCAAATTATAAGCTTAATTATTTTTAATCGGTAGATATATGCACTAAAATATTTTTGCTTCGATAATATTATTTTGTAAATGCAAATCTAATTGTTATTTCCATGATCAATCATCAGTGCAAGATAAATTGATAGGACCTCTAAAATATTATCTGACCAGAAATGCTGGAACGGTTTAGCAAAAAAACAGCTATGATGGGCCCCCAATGGTATGTACGCCTTCGAAAATACTTTGCGGAAACACGTATTTTGTCACTGCTCTGAGATCCGAAATCAAAGTAATTGTTTTCCCCCATTACACCCAGTATCACTAAGATCACTCATAAACAGACCGCAGCGCCAAGTTAAATTATCTGTCAACGCGATGCCCACGATTACACGTCCTTGCTATATCTTTTCTCGGTGGGAGGATAGGAAGTTCGAGTATGACTTGGAGTTTCGTTCTGCCAGCAAACTATAAGCAGACGATTGGTATAATATCTATTTCATCTCTTTTTGTTTCCAACTAAAACCTTTTCCGTACACGAACAAAGAGGGGAAAAAAAACCTGTTCCGCGAAGCACCGGCGAAGCCACGCCCATTTTCAACTACGAGAGAAAGGGGCGGCGCCACGCAAGCATTTTTCATTATGCCTTCTAGGACTGATTTGTCTGGCGTCCAGCGCGTGATGTGATATGTTTCTTCGATTCGCTATTGTATTTCACCAGGCTTTGGAATGGACAGAAAACGAAAAGTTTGTTCTATAATATGTAAGCAGTCGCACACCTCTACTAAATTGTCTGGCCCATTAGCTCAGTCGGTTAGAGCGCCGTGCTAATAACGCGGAGGTCCTGGGTTCGATCCCCATATGGGCCAATGAATTAGTTTTGAGTCTTGTACTATATTTAAGTATTTTAATTTCTCAATAACACAAGTAATACTAATGTCGTTCATGTCATATTATCAATTTTGTTCCAAATGTGTTTAAGTATATTACAAATTTTCCTTGTTCGCAAATGCATGCATTCGAATTTCGTGGATCTTTGTTTTGCAACTTAATAGACTATATGCAGGTGTCTTATTACAGTCAAGAACAGGCTCTCCGGCCCGCTGATTATTATTTTTCGTAAACGTCTCAGTGAAGGCGAAAACTTCGGAAGCCTTCGGGAAGTGTGACGTCAGCGACCTTGACAATCGGCGCTAAGCGCAACCTTGGTTTTTAGTCTCTGCCAGCCATGAAACCTTGTTATGGTGCAAAGATCAACGATGGTTAAACACTATGAAGTTAATGGTGACAGGCAAAATAACCCAACACCAAAAACTTATGACAGGTAAAGGTGAATAAAATGATGGTCCAAAACAACCGAAACGATGTAACCTGTTAAGTAGATTAGATTACACACGTCATCAAGCAATGTCTCGATAGTGTAATGGTTGCATGCGTCGAATATTCTTCGATATGTTTTGCGTTCGAACCTCGGGTGATTTTTATTTTGTTTTGTTTTTGTTTTGGGATTTTTTTTTGTTTTTTTTTTTGTTCTGGGATTTTTGTTTTGTTCTGTTAAGATAATAAAGATCCATTGATTACTAAGCGAAACCATATAATCTAGCTATGTAAAGGCACTTACCTAATCTCTACTCTCATACATTGATATCGAAATGTAGATATTTTAGACTCACTAAACAAAATACAAATCTGGCCCTACCAAGGCAAAATCAAGGATTTTGTTTAAATAGCAACATCAATATGTAGTAAGTGAATCATGATAATAAGGTAAATTCTGAGGGACACAAGGAACGTTATTATGGGATAGACAGGACACAGACGATATGACGGGACAAACACGTATGATTAACGTCGTTTGCCTCTGTCATAAAACTTTAAAGGACAAACCAGTGCAACATTGTTTCTTTATGATCGGGTTAAGTTCGTTTTAAAATAATAAATCCCAAAATATGAGTACATAATTATGCTTAATTTTAAAGTTATAAGCCTTCAAACATCGGCATTCTCACCTGCAGCTAGGAAGGCGGGAAAAAATACTCTCCTATACTGAATAAAGTTAAAAAAAGAATTAAATGGTCCAAACTGATTTCATTCAACAGACTGGTAAGTCAATCAGATCAAAATTTAATGGGCAACAATCACGGTCTACGTTGTATTATTACTGATTGTCTGTTACTAGGTGAGCGCATTTGAGTTAAATTTCCCATGTGTATTAGTGTTAATAAAATGTAAACACGTTTCAAAAGTGTTTGTCTAAGAAAAAACTCCAGTTTTTTTTTTTTATTTGATGGTTTCAAGCATTGCATTTTTATTTTATAGTTACAACTGACTGCTGATAAGGATTTCTTTACAATTAAAAATATAATGATAGTTTGAAACAAGTTTATCGATGTAAAAACTTATTTCTTCCTCATTTAGCTGCATGCAAAATTTTCTATTTACTTACCTATAATCGCATGTGTTCCTGTTTAAGCTCCTTATGTTTATCATCCTCACTTCTTTTTTTTTCTTTCCTTTTTTAGCTGTTTTGATCAAGCACTTCAAGAGTGCCCTCACACTGTCAGTTGTTTTTAGCATTATGCTGGATAAAGATACGATTGATGATGTGTTTGTGACTGTCACACGATGTTACTTGTAGACCAGACGGTGTAGAAACCGTCCATGTTGCATATCTGGTGCTTGATCTACCAGCGGTTGAAGTTGCAGGTTTTAACATCTCGTGCTGTTGTATAGTAAGCACTGCTGAAGCAAAAGATCTCTTCGTTTTACTGAAAGTCCAAGACTTGATTTTAATGGATAAGTGACTGGATAACAATCGGTTTTGAAATGTATTGAGCAAATTCTTGAGTACGGTGCAGGGCCGAAGTTCGTACGGCTCGTTTGAACAAAGCAGAGATCTGTAAATACACATCTCGTAAAAAGTTAATCCACTAGCGTGTGCTCCCATTATCTTTAGGATTTCCTTAATGAGTACAAACTAACTCCATCTGAGTGTCGAAGAGAACATTCAGCAACAGCACAATGTGTCCTGGTGAGTTTTCTTTTACCGAGGGTTGCATCTTTTCTCTTCGACTTCAGCTAGTGCAGACGGCGCTATTTTTAGAAGTGGTTCCGTTTCGTCACTTCCTGTTTTCTCGACAAATCTTTCATACCACCGGAATGTTTTTGTGATACTTTGTGCTCTGTTTCCAGCGAGTTTTGCTCAGCAATCGGGTTGGGCTTTACGAATTATGAGACCGTCAGGCCCTTTAGCTCAGTTGGTTAGAGCGCCGTGCTAATAACGCGGAGGTCCTGGGTTCGATCCCCATATGGGCCAACGAAATGTCTTTTATTTGTTCTTCAAATAATCTTGCATTTTAAAGAAAATAAAAACAACATAAGATATACTGAAATAAAGTTGTAGATTTCATTGTGTTTCCTAACGGTTTTTTTAAAATCACATTTTCTTTTTGTCAAAGATTACCTACGTCAAACCACGTAATTATATATAAAAAAAGATGGATGGAACATCTAAAGGGAAAGATTTCTGCAGGTGAATGGTATCTACTAAAGTCTCATCATGAACGTTGATCTACTGGACTGCTGACGAAATGCCGAGACCAACGCTTAGCCTCTTGCGAAGTTCTGAACCGCTAGTCTCGGCTAGCGGGATTCAATCCAATTTCCGTTTCCGGAGACGCAGCACGACGATGGACGTAGATTCCATCGTCGTGCTGCGTCTCCGGAAACGGAAATCGGACTGAATCGTCTGGCCTATAGCATGAATGAGAGCCGCTCGCCACTCGTCTTGCTCTTTTGATATACCTGTCCGCGAAAGGCGAAAAAAACTTACACCAAAACATTTGTAACCTGCACAGTGGCATCCTTCGATCATGCTGCAGGAGTTACCACTTCCTGGCTGTTTATATTCCTTGACTGCTGCCATTGTTGTCGTCGTTGGCTACCGGAAGCTGATTTTTTTCCGAGCCTCGTTCTCGCGGCTCTCTGACTTAATTGAAAAAAATCGTCTGCTAGCAGTCCAGTAGATCAACGTTCATGGTCTCATTGTAGTCAAGAGTAGACTAAAAGCTCAGTTAGCGCACGAATCACCCAAGCAGCATAACAAAACAATTTAAAAATAATTCATTGGCCCATATGGGGATCGAACCCAGGACCTCCGCGTTATTAGCACGGCGCTCTAACCAACTGAGCTAATGGGCCAGACGTTACTCACACAGTGTGTGAATTGTTAGATACTACAAACTGATCTTTTACAAGCTAAAAAATGTTTCCTGATTGTTGTAGAAGTTCATACAAAAAACCTGATCGGCGATGAAACAAAATTTCACGCGATGGATGCCGAATTAGTTCTACAAAACGTAAGAAAAATCGCTCGCGGGCGCCGCCCCTTCCTAGTCGCCAATGAAAAGGGGCGTGGCTATTACAATCTGCGCCAATGCTTCGCGGAACAGGCGCGCAAGATATATTTGATCACTTCCGTGGTTTGATCAATGTTAAACCAGTCGGGGGGTTTCCTTTCTTCGTATACAGAAAAAAGTTTACTTGGGAACAAGAAGAGATGAAATGGATGTTAGAGCAAATTATTCGCATATAGTTCGCTGGCGGAGTGGAACGTTAAGTCATACTCGAACTTTAATTCAAGCTGCTTATCGAGAAGAGGCATATCGTAGACATATGGCGCTGCGGCCAGTTTTTAGAATTATAGTAGTATGGGGTATGGTACGCACAGACACAGGTACACACCCGCACTGCACATACACACGGGGATATAGATTCACACCGGCCGGTCGGCAACCTTGTGACCAAAAGAGAGTGGGAGGGGGTTGCGGGGAAAACCACTGGCCGAACGGCGACCCGGCCGGAGGAGAGCGGGAGGGGGGCTAGCAACAAGGACAGGGCTTCTGGAAAGGTCGGGTGTGAGGGGGATAAGAGGGTGAGAGAGGGAGAAGGGCGGACGGTTGGACGGAGAGTTGAGAGGTGGGAGCATCGCCCCACCAAGCAGTTGTTAGAGTGTGATGTATATGTTTTCGCCTAGTCAGACGCACTATAGTAAACCTGAACCCACGACGGTGTTGTGTTAATCATTGTGGTGAGACTGAGAAAGCGAACCTCATCCCACCCTGTTACAGAATGATCTTAGTGACAACTGAGTACTACGAGGAAAAAGGTACTTCGCTTTTTCTGCTTCAAAATGAAAACGGCCCAGATTACTCGTTTTGTGGGAATGTAATTTATTATGTACTGAAAGTTAAGGCAGAAGGATAAATGGAAACAAAAATATCAACAATCACGACTTCTGTGTAAAAGGTTTTGTTGATGTTTTATTGTAATTGACTTTCAAGTATAAATGTCGAAGGACTTGCGTTGATTACGTTCTGTCTCTCTTTTTGAAACTTAATGGTGTAAAATAGGTTGACCAGAGAGAATGTTTCCAGCTACCATTTGACCAAGGGAGCAAGCCATGTCAACACCAGTTGAGCAACCAGTGACAGTTATCTTTCTTTGATGTTCACAGACTGAGCTTTAACATTAACACTGTTGCACTGAGAAAAGATTTAGGCTTTTACAGAAGTGATGAAAGAGCTACCCAAGTCCATGGTTAAAGCGATACAACTGATCAGTCGATTTTGGTGTCAAGAAAGAAGAAGAAAGAATCAATTAGCTTAGCTAAAGGGTTAAATTGCTTAATACGATACACTTTAGTAGCTGGCCCATTAGCTCAGTCGGTTAGAGCGCCGTGCTAATAACGCGGAGGTCCTGGGTTCGATCCCCATATGGGCCACAGAAGATTTTTTTCCCCCGCTAACTTCGTGGAGTGATTTGTACATTTTTCAGATGGATCAATGATCTTGACACTCACATAAAATGCTTGGGTGTTTACTTCCCAAACAATGAATCTCTCAGCGAAACACTATACAATCCTACACAATGTTAAGGATATGACATACCAAAAGTATCCTGAAATGTCTTACTGATTGTCAGCAGTCTAACCCCTACAAAACCAAACTTTTGACTAAACAGTTTTAAGATATAAATTAATTTTTTTTTCATTAATAAGAACCACAAAGCAAGCTATGAAATTAATTTTCTGTGGATTCTTTCTCATATAGGCTTTCTGTGGATTCCTTCTGGTACAAGGCTGCGCCTAACTGGCATGACAGCTCTCAGGCTCCACAACTGTTTCTTGATATGTTTAGCTGTCACCGCAGTTGATATAGCGTTTGTGCCTGTGCCTCAGCACTGATTGAGCTTTAGTTTCTGCTGCCTTTTTTGTGATTGACCGTTGGAAGCATACAGACTTTTATTTTTCAACAATTCTTCGGAGCGTTGCCAGTTTCAGCCATTACTTGTTCAGCTTCAGCGTTCCGTACGTACGAAACCACATAAACCTCTCATTGGAGTAGTTTCTTTTAATTATGACTGACTTTATTGTACACGACCATTATTATGGTTTCCCTGTATCTTTCTCCAACTCTTCCGATCTTGTTTCCTTTTTTTTTTTTTTTTTTTTTTGTAAAGCCCCTTTAGCCTGTCCATAGGACTGGGATGTGGCGCTTTATAAATACACTGTACTAACAAAGGGAAACGAAGAAGCAGACAAACTAGATTAGCAATAAAATAAACCCATGACCCAAACATTTTGAACCTCAGTATCCCTACATATATATGCATAGTATGCATATGTACATACAAGTCTGTCTGGTTCCACGGATGTCTGTTCGTTTAACCGCGATAAAGCTTTCTTGAATGTCTTATTTCCTTGACAATGATATAGGGCGACTGCCTTTGGCCCAGAATGGGAAACAGAATTATTTACTTTTGTCTCATCACGAAAATAAGTGACGTTTTTTGTTTTCTTTGAATCTGTGAGTCGTTCTCGCGCAACGCCCACTACTCAATACACTTGAATTCTATTTAGTTTTAGAGATAAACATTTTCTCAGTGACAGTCTCTAAAAGTAATTATGTTTTTGACTCATTTTAAAATGGCACTGACGACTAAACCTGTTTGAAGTAGCGCCATTAGGAGAGATTTAAATTACTCACATTTTCCAATGGGTTCTTTAAAATGTTTCCTAATAAGAAATATTTGTAAATATTATCATTGATAATTTTTTTTAAAAAGCGATAAGAATTTTGATAAAATACATATAAAGACATTTCTGGTTGGATCACCAGATTTGACACTTCGGAAGGAGAAGTAAAGATTTCAGAGGTACACTATAGACACAGAAGATCTAAGGCTTCATGTAAAGAAGAGCTAAGAGAAAAGCGAAAGAGAGAGAGAGCTACAAAATCCGAAAAACAAATAAGACGTAATTAACAGAGATCAAGAGGTTGGATCTGAAGTCCCTTTTACAGCCGTTAGCATGAGATCCTTAAAGTATTGACTAGGTTGGTTGGTTGGTTGGTTGGTTGGTTGGTTGGTTGGTTGGTTGGTTGGTTGGTTGGTTGGTTGGTTGGTTGGTTGGTTGAGTAGAGGTGTAGTGTCAGTATCGCACTTACGCTTTGTTACGGCTCGTGCGACTGCGCCTCCAAACGAACGAGCAGATGCTGAGAACGAGTAGAGGGCAAATGGGTGTTACGTCGAGGAACACCGCGGTTGTCGCAGCATGGAAGAAGAGGCCTTCACTGTCCGTTATTTTCCCAGGAGATCGGTCAGTGGCTAGACCCGTTACATATGTAACGAGCGCTAACGCGATAGTTAGCCTCGCTAATGAGTAGGAAGCTCGACCTCATGGCTCATCTTCTTCCTATTGTTTTGCAGGCTGGGTGGGTGGGGGATGGGAGGGAGAGAGGGAGTACGATGAGCAGTGGAAAGCCAGAATGACTACCTGTCCAGTATGTGTTAGGTCGGTAGTGATTGGTCGTATGTAGAAACGGAATGGTCTAGGTATGTGCTCGGTACGCTTGACCAGTCGCGAGTGAAAAGAATTCTGGTGACGCAAATTTAACATCGTGCGAGGCCTCAAACTGACGCTCTGCCAATGGTTGCTCAAAGGGTGCGCGTCGAGGCTGATCAGGGTGGTTGATCCGTTAATGTCAAGCTTCTGCTGAGAGCGTAGTCTTGGAATCGTGACTGTTCCTGCAGACATACCCTGAGGTGCGCAGGCCCGCTCTTCCGTCTCAACGGCAGTGGATTCTCCAGGCTAGTGTAACAGGTGGTGTCACGTTGCTAGTTTCTGGTCTGCTCAAAACAGTAGTAAAGGCCTAGGGGTGACGGAAGGAATACGTGCAGGCGCAGGGGACAGACAGCTCGCGAGAGTAGTCAGTCTTAATCCCTATATAGTCACGTGTTTTGCGTCTCAGTACGGGTGTAAGGCATCAACGCTCGACGAGGAAATCAACTGTTACGCTTCACCAAGTTTCTCAACAAGCACCGGGAGGGCTCTTCACGAATGTATGAATGCACGTACTGTGCGGTGTGTGTTAGTTAACAGTAGGAATACATCACGTGTTGTCTGCATTAGCAGTAGGGAGAGTAACGGGAACGTAGAAAATAGCTGATTCAAATTACTTGATGTTCCAATGCATTTGTGTTAATATTTGTAAAAGGTCTCAAGCATATTAATAATTTGCATGATTTTACATTAAACTGAATTTGAGCTCTTTATTGGGGACCTACATGAGAGCTTGGAGTCATTTGTCAGAACACTAGTTAACAAGTTAATGTAAGTGCACTGTGTACACTAGTTAGCAAGTTAGTGTAAGTGTACTGCATACACGCGCGTGTCGGAGTTGGTAGTGGAGAGTGCAAGAGTGTAATTAGCCGGAGGCTTTGGTTGAATTACGACACTTCGTCCAGTCCGCGTGCATGTCCCCCGAGGTTGTTGACAGTAGGCTGGGTAACTAATCTAGTGATTGTTTGGTCAGTTCACTTTTTGTCATACTTGGAATTCATCCATCTATAATTTCATCAATCCGTCCGTCCATCCATTCATCCGTCCGTCCGTCTGTACATACATACAGGCCCAGCTCTATATTCTTAGCTCATGTTTTTATTGCAAGATTGGAGGTGAGACATTAAAGTTCATAACAGAAAAAGCGAGCTGAGTGTAGATGGCCTCAGGCACTGGGTCACTAGAAAATTTGGATTTAGATGTTTCCTGTGGACTCCTCTGCCACGGCCGTGTTCCTGAAAAAAAAAGTAACTTTTGACGACAACGATGACGACGAAGGACAGAAAGGAGGAAAGGAAGAAAAAAAAAGGAAGATTATGACCATGAGTAAAGTTCACTAAGCTATGTTACACAGTGATAACGCTGGTAGAGTCCAGACGCGCTCACACGCAGACACACACTGTCCTTATGGATGTTCACATGGCCTGGCTAAATGTCCACTTACTCCTGAAAGCACGTTAATCTGTGTTCACAAGCCTCCCCTTCGTAGGTTACGTTCGGAACGAATGCTGACAAGGATAACAGGCTGGGTCACGTGACATAAGACCCTTTCCCCGCACCACTACCACACCAGGCACATTTCGTGCATGTCTTTCTAGCTCTTTCTTGCTAAGTATCGTGCGGTAAATTTACATGTGCAACGAAAAGAAATACTATGAGGTCAGGTAGCACTAATCTAAAACATAATGGAGTCGTGGCAATAAATCAAGAAAAGTTCATCTAACTTCCTCATTTACGTAAGACCGGATGCTACAAGAATGTGAACGTGAGGGTGTGAGGGATCGTGTATTCTCAAAAGATGGATGAAGGGGTGGTTGAGTATCCACCACATGCGAGTGAAGCCTGTAAAGTGTGGGCCTAAATTACTTTCATCTATGACCGGGTCCGGCCCGCAACTTCCTTCTACCCCGTTCATTACCTCCCCACCCTTTCGGTCTACCCTCCAGGAAATATGATGAACTAACTGATCTTTGCTCTCTCTCTGTGTGTGTGTGTGTGTGTGTGTGTGTGTGTGTGTGTGTGTGTGTGTGTGTGTGTGTGTGTATCATCGCAGCCACAAGTAAAAACATGTTGAATAATCAAGACTGATTTCGTAAGTTCGTTGGTCCTTTACTTGTAATTGCGATTTGTGGAGGTGTTCTAAATGCATATTTCCACACCCACTCATCGTTTAGTTCTCTCGCCTGCTGCTGGAATTCTCGAAAGCAGCGAGAACTGATTAACATGTGGGTCAGGAAAGCATTCTTCAAATGGGTTAAAAGTCTCACCCTAACTCTTTCCGCAAAGCACGCCAATAAAGACTAAAACATTAGTTTGCCGCTATCAGCTTGTACGAGCCATGCTTCATCCCCCACCCACCCATCCTCCTCCCCAATTAGTCCCATCGAAAAACATCAGACAGACGTGGAAACCTAGCTGCTTTCGGCATGCGATACGGGTGTCCGGTCTAGCCAAAGCTTACGACACTTCTTCACGAGATTGGAGAATCTGCGACCGCGACAGGGGTATCCGGCGCAGCTCGTAAAAGACTGATGCCCGACGATAAAGCGTTGAACACAGCAGCAATGGCGGCTCAGCTTTGACGTCACAGCTGCAGGGCGCGGTAAGTTTGGTGGAGAGTGAAAGTAATTCAACGTGCGTGCGCCACGCAATTAACAGGGTTGCAATCCCAGCGATCATTGCGTGCGCGCCCTTATCCTAGGGTTCTCGCGCCACAGGAAGAGAGAGCACCAAGCTCTGGGGTGGGAAGACTGTTGGATCAGCTTCAAGCTAACAGGCTAGAGATCCTTTAGACGGAAAAAGCTAATGGAGATTTTTTTAACCCCAAAACTCTTAGCGTCTGTCATCACAAAAAACTGTGATCGTTCATTTGAGCTTAAAGAGTGGGGGGAAAAGTGTGGTGCAGCAAATCCCATGACTCTGGGAGAAATGGAAAAAGTAGCCTGCTCCATCCCCTACACACCTCCCCATCCATGAGATGAGGTTTCTAGACCTGGAAACGCTGAAGTAGAGTGGAGTACCTAGATTGTGCGGACTGTGCAAAATATGAGAGCACCCTCACCTGCTTGCGGTTTTGCCACTGGATAAAATAAAGCGTGACACAAAATCTTTGATTATTGTCATGTATACTATCTCCCAGTCTTTTTTCAATACTTGTTTCCCTCTCCCCCCCCCCCACCATTCTCTCTTCCTCTATACCCTCCATTTATCTCTATATATACCTTCTCTCTATAACCTCTCTCTCTCAAATTATTCCAAAAATATTGGCCAGATTTTCAAGATGTCAAATCTGTCATCATCCTGTCGATCATATTTTGTAACTTACGCAACACCGCTATTGGATATCAAAATTATTTTTGTGGTGGATCAAATTTCTCAGAGCGGACTTTCATGTATAGTAAAATCGGCAACGAGTAAGCTTCTAAAATACCTCTATAACGTGCATTCTGATTGGACCATGAACAATACGCAACTTCCGGTTCCAGGGCTTCCCGACTACTAAAGCACAGACCTGCTGCGAGTAATTAGTGGCGTTGGAAGTGGTACACACTTGCAATATTGTCAGGATAGCCAATAATACAATGATCATCACGCCAAGTATTATAGGCTCTATTTTAAAACAGAGCAAACTCAGCACTGACAACCCTTTAAGTGTGAAATAAGAAACTAATATTTGGTTTCGCAGTAACATTACAGTTTTCGGTGCTTTCCTCAGACATAATATTTACTCATCATTGACGTTTATTCTGGAAATCAATGTGTGTGTGTGTGTGTGTGTGTGTGTGTGTGTGTGTGTGTGTGTGTGTGTGTGTGTGTGTGTGTGTGTGTGTGTGCGACGATTTAGTGCAAATTATGCCCCCCCCCCACTAAATACCAGTGTGTTTCTGACGCACCTTTTTTTGAAACTAGCTAGACCAGATCTTGAATAAAGCTAATTCCGTGTCTTTTCTCTAACTGCCCTGTTCTGAGTTTGTAAACAAGAGTTTACGTACCACCATCTCACTCACTCAAGCGCGCACCTCCCCATCCCGTCTCCCCGACACACACACACACACACACACACACACACACACACACAAAGCGCACTCGCGTGAACGTTATCACACCACAACTCACGCGCGAAAAAGACGAACACATGCATTTTCCCTTTCACTTTCTCACGTACCAGCCACATGGTGGGTAGCCAGCCACACCGCTGACTGTGCATGGTCTGACCATTATGCGAAGAAGGCTTGGGCGCTCACTAGAAGCCAAGGTTTCTACGGGAAACTCAATTTCTCCACTCACAGGCGTCTTCAGTGAATCTGAGAGAGAAAGAGAGAGAGAGGGGGTGAACAAATGCAAAGATTTAAAAGCTTATTCATGACAGATTACAGTTTTTTGTCATCCACCAATCTCATTACCACTTTTTCTCATTTGCTTTTTGCTGCCACTCTTAATGCAGCCCCAACAAAACTGCTCTAACAAAGTTTGTTCCTGAAGTGTTCTGCTTCGCACTACTCTCTAAAAGTGAAAGGAATTAGCGCTCGTCAAAAATTTGGGGATTAGGTGACGTAATAAGTGTACTTCCTCGATAGAATGAGCAATCCTATGCACTTAGCGACGACGTGTCCTACTTGCACTCCTCCTTATTTTTGTCTATCTCTCTGTCTGTATTCCGCTGTGCTATTTTGCGAACACGTAATATGTGCAACCTTTTATCTCGGTAAACCTTATGCACTGGCAAATATACCATATACACTGTATAGGTAGGATACTAATAAATATAGGACACTGCAGCGACAATTTAAAACACTCCAGACATGCATGCTGGATGCAAAGAGCTAAGTCTAATAAGAAATCCTCTTTTTCTTCTACCTCATGATATAACTGTATTTTAAAATTTTCTGTCGCGGGTCATTTTAAAACTCGCATCCACACGTAAAAATGTGCTTTACACATTATTATTATTATTGATATTATTTTTATAATTATCAGCAACAATATGAATGTTTTGCAAAAGATTTGCATAATCTATTATTTCCAGTGATCATTGCGTGTGCGCCCTTATTCTAGGGTTCCCGAGCCACAGGAACAGAGAGCACCAAGCTCTGGGGTGGGGAGACTGTTAGATCAGCTTCAAGATAACAGGCTAGAGATCCTTTAGACGGAAAAACTAATATCAAACAAAAATAATAAAGTAACAAATTTTAGTACAAATCTATTTCATTTCCCTTTAGCTTTAATGATCCGCTGCGGACCACAGGACCGATCGACCCATTTCATTTGACGCGTGTCATGTGTGACTCTACTCAGCATGAGCTCTACTCACCGAGCAGGAGGGAGCCGGAGTCAAGCCGCTTGCCGAACCTGCCCTGCGGTTTCCATACTGGCGATGCTGTCGTGGCCATACACAGAGAGGACACCACCAGGAGAAACATAGCAACAGCCACGCGCATCATCTGCCGAACAGATAAGAAGGGGAGATAAGTGAAACGACAAAGCTTCTTGTTAAGGCGACATTCACATGCAAAATTCTATGCAATGCTTTTCCTGGATGGCATTCCTGTTGAAAGAAGATGCAACTGCATGTTCTCAGCATCTCTGAGCAGAATGGTCGCGGGTTTCTTAAGGCTCGCGCCGGGTCTTCGACCGGACAACCTCGCCTACCCAGAAGTCGGTTAGGTGATATAGCAGGGAAGGTTTAAAAAAAACCGCACAAGGTGGTTTGAGAAGGATGGGCTTATTATCCTATACACCGTGAACCACTGACAGTTCACTGGCCGAAAGGGGTCCGTGACATTAGACATTTAATGTTTGGTCCTTTCAGAGAGTACTTTTAACTTTTGTACCAAATGCGGGAACATCTTGCTATGGATGAAAGAGAGACGAGAGGAGCTGTTCGTGTGTGTCTTGTTATTTTGTTTCTTCACAGCACAGGTGAACCTGGATAAGACGAACTTGGCTAAAAGAGATCTCATTAACGCAAAAAATGATTGTCTTAGAACTTTGTCTTGCATGTTGTGTTACATGCACGACCGAGAACAAAAATAGTTACTGTTATGTCTTGATGAGCTTTTGAAGATCAAAGGAAGTCATTTTTGTCAGTTTTGGATATGTTGGATAAACAACTCCCCCTCCCCCATTTTCTTGTATATGGAGACAAATGACAAGCGACAAATCTTCATTAAGGAGGGTAATAGAATACGCAAATAGTATAAGTACAGAAATGGGGAATAACAGAAAAAAATTTGTAATTAGTCAAAGAGGCATACGTTGTATGTGAGGTCCCTGAATCAATCAAAGATTTTAGTAAAAATGTTTTAGAAGCCCTGTTTTGAACTGATAGAGACAGAATTTCACTCGCTGAAGGTGTGATGGAATGCGGAGAGACATGACATAACATCTGTAATGCCAATGACTCGTGGGGCGATAAAGCCATATTGACAATATAAAACAGCATGTCCAACAACAATCTATAATACACATTTTAATATAATTTGAGCCTAAGTATATGGTCATCAGGCATATTCTCTTTCTAAAGGAGCATGACTTATGTAATATATAGGTATTTCATTATACTTCCATCTATCTATACAAACGCATCTTTAAGTACTTGTAAAATTACTTATTGAATAGCATAATGCTGAGAGAGAGAGAGAGAGAAAGAATGTGTGTGTGTGTGTGTGTGTGTGTGTGTGTGTGTGTGTGTGTGTGTGTGTGTGTGTGTGTGTGACACTCAATCCCCAGACACTTAATCCCCAGACACTAAATCCCCAAATCGCAACACAACACTCAAAACTGCTATTTTGTGAACTATAAATATTATAACCGTAAGAGAAATGTGTCGCGTGGTATCTCTGGGTAACTCTGGTAAGACTGGGATGTTATAAATGTTGAAGTTAAGTATTATTTGAATTTGAATTAAATTTTTCATTCACTTCATAATTTTTTGAGTTGAAATTTCATTTGAGGATTAAGTGTCTGGGGATTAAGTGTCTAGGGGATTAAGTGTCTGGGGATTAAAAGTCTGGGATTCGATCTTTCTCTCTCTCTATATATATATATATATAAATAACAAAAATATTTGTAATTCACATACTCCTTCCTGACTTTAAAATAATACTTAAATCACGCTAAAGAAAACAGTAAATAACAAAATATTAGAAGAACATTAGATATTTTGGGGAGTGGTGTAATTGGTGTTTTACGCCGAGCCAGCAACTAAGGCTAGATTACGGAGGTAGTCAGCCCGGTAAACAGAGGCCACATGCAAAGAAAGAACAGCTTGCCCGAAGATATTTTAGGGAACGGTCAAAATCTTAAAACTTTTTGTAAAAAGAAGCTAAAAATCTTTTGGGGAAGCGTTTTGTCCAAAGATAAATATTTTAAATAAATGTCATAACGCTTACATTAGCCTGACAAGGTAAGTTGTTCATTTCTTTTCTAATTTTTTGATAATCAGCCTAAATGTTTCACACCGAAGACTCTAGTACAAAGATCTTTGCTCTAGTACACTAATACCATTTTTTACGACTACTTAACTTCCAATGGTTCTTTTCGGAAAAATGTTTCAATTTCCTTCCGAATTAGCGTTAAACTTCTGGTTGTCTTCGCCTATGTATCGCTTACGGAGAAGTAGCTTTAAGATAACAAGTACAAAACATGCGTTCTCGTCTTGAAAGTAATGTCTAAGTAACTCTAAGCGACAGATCCCTGTGAAAGTCGATTAACTGCCCTTCTACCCTTCACTTTCCCATCCCACAGCGTCTGTTTTGCTGCTTTCCCACCATTTCCTCTCTAGACACCTTTGAATTTTTTTAGAGGAAAAAAATAACATTCTCCTTGACAGACAGTATGTCTGAAAGTGTACCGCTGTACGTCCCAGAGCTGTTCTTTGTAAAATTTGAGAGACACTTTTGAGCTCGTGGTCGTGGGAAAACACTAGACCTGTGTTTTCAGCTTGCCGCTAGTCGGAGAAGCATTCATAGGAACTCTAACCAATCGATTTCCTCGAAGGATGTCACGTGTGCTAGCCAAATAAAGCCTATCACCTCGCTAACAAGGGTTCTTAAAAGTGGCGAAAGAGAATTAGTTGTGAGGCGCTCGGGCGAAATTAATGTGCTGCTCTTCTGAGGTCACCAGGTCACAACCCGCAGATCATTCACATAGTTTGAAGCGAGCGGTAACAGTTTAAAACGCATTTTAGGCCTCTTCATGAGCGTTCCTTGCAGTAGAGACTTCTATCGGCTTTGGAAATCTGCATTATATTCTCGCTGTGTTCAGTCAGGAGGCTCGATAAATCACACAACTTCCGGTACGCAATCGGATAGAACTACTTGTAAACTAACAATCAATCCCAACAGTTTCAAGCCTTTTTAAATCTCTAGGAAAATATGCACATTCCTGTAAATGCTGGCTCTGAGCAGTCTCTTCGTTGCTTTTTCAAGACAAGAAATATTTGTACATGCAACATTCTGGCTAGCTAAGCTCTTCCAAAAAGGGTTTCATTTCTATTTATTGGTAATCAACATAGTGTGTTTGCTCATTTTTTACCTCTCCAAAAGTCCAGAAAAGTAAATAACGAAAAGAACCAATAGTGAGACAGTGTGGGGGAGTATCACAAGACTCAACTGTCGGGTACAGGATGTTCTCTAAAATACGTAACAATGACAATACTTGAAAAGGTCAGGGGTCAGTTGCACAACACATTTCTAATTTTAAACACGTTTAGTCCTTAAATTAATTAGATAATCAGTTTAAAAAAAGCACACCACAATTAAAATTTTTTTTAAACTAAAACTGTTTTAAGTAAGACGAAGTTGTTTAAGTCTCACTTTCTGTCCTGCCAGTACAATTTTTGTATGTTCTTGTGCAATGCATCTATATGGCAAAGTAGAAATTTTGCTTCCTTAGAACAGTTTAAACAGTTTTAAGGTTTAGAAATCTGTTGTGCACTGGCCCCAGGTGTGTTAGATACCATCTTTTCAAGCTATAAATGGTTCTAAAGATTAATCGAGCGTCGTCTGCATTCAGTAGAATAAGTTTATGAACTCAGTGGAAACAAATACAACCACCCAAACAGTGCTACAAGAATATTAAAATTGTTTTATCCCAATGACAGAGAACGAAGAAATTGTATTTTAAGAATTTTCTAGAAAGCATGATTTTGCGCACAAATTTTACATCTCTGTTAAGCGTTATGAGTTCAAAAGTTGCATAAGTAAGGCATTGGGTACATGTCTATTTGGCTGATTTCACTTTTAAATAAAAGGAAGATGACTGGCTGTAGGAAGGCAGGTCCATGCAGTGATAGGTCTTGACAATGAGACTAAGTTTTAGTTGTAGTGAAACTTATTTTTTTTCTCTAATTTTTTTTCACGGATATGCCGACGTTTCAAATATTTAAGCGAAGCACAAGAGGATTCTCATGGCCTCTGTCTGTTGGTACTTGAACATCAAGTTCTCATATTAGAAGATCCAGCAACAATACAAATATTATAACTGACATTGAATAAAGTCAGTTGCGGAACACATTACATGCAGCGAAGTACTCAATAACATTCAGCCTGAACTGCTAAACCAGTAGATAATGACTTACTATTCTTCTAAACTCTCAGTGCCACCTACAAAGTAGTTGATTGTATCCTGTCCAAATTTATTCATTGCTGCCATGTACGGTTAAGGCTATTCGTACAGAAAAAAATATTTCTTGCAAATTCACTAGTCAAGGTAAAGCTAAATTCATTGCCAGTATAGGAGTACAATAAATTTCTGAGCAGTTTAATGTCAACACATTCTCCAGTAAAAGACTTCAATAAAATTTTAAGGTCAAATAAGATTAAAATTAGATGACGTTAAAGTTCGGAAATATTTAAGAATGAAACGAGAACAGGGTTCGCGGATAAGGTGTGTGATGTGGGGGGTAGGGCGAGTCTTTAAAAATTACAGTTTTTTTAAATAAAATTTTACCAGAAAAATCTCTCACCTTACTGGCTTGGCGAAAGATGGAACTAGACAGATGGCGGTCTAGGGATGTAGGGTCGTGGTGGCTCGGTGGTAGGCCTACGAGGCAGTGAGGAGATTCTGTGGTGACAGCGAAGTTGTCTGTTGACCACAAGGACTTGGTAGGTCGCTTGCTTTGCAAAACTTGTTTGCTTTCCTGTCGGACGAGTGGCCGAATCCAGGCACAGTAGCTGCTTATATAGCGAACCTCAGGCCACGGCACCGAATCCGGCATTAGTAACCCACGCATTCGGACCAGATAGCCCCTTCCCTCCCCTGCGATCCACCACAACCACACGCATGCGCGGATCGTGGTGTCTTCTGGTCATGCGCAGAAGAACCAGTGACGTGCACGCATAGCGGTTTCTTTGTACAGCAAAAGTTTAGAGCATTAGAAGTCAGTCTATCACTAGAATAAGTCTCACAGGCGGAGCAGACATGAATCTTAAAAATAAAAGAAAAAGAAAGTGATGTGTCAGTCACAGCTGGAGGAAACCTATAGCCGATGAAAAATAAGCGAGAAATGAAAGAGGGTATCGTTATTCAACGGCAGAATACCAAAAGGAACAGGACATTGTATAGGGATTAATACTGACGGAAATTTCAAGGCAACAGGTGGAGGGTTGAGCGTGCTGAATTTGTTCTGCCTACCCATCGATTCCCACTGAATTATGAGTTGCTTATTCGCTGAGAGACAACGTAGAAAGAAAGACAAACATTCCTTCGATTCTACAGTTCGAGGCATCGTTGTAGTCTGCACGCAGTTTTCATGTTGTTTTATTTATGACGTTATTTTCTCTCTATCTGCTTTTTTTCTTTTTATCTCTTTCCGTCTCTTCCTTTCTTTCTACTCCATATTTCCAGCTCTTTACAAACGATCTCTGCAAAAAACACTGCAAAGGCAAGAATAACTACCAAATTATTATTATTATTATAGGAGCGCGCAGTGTCCAACTGTCAGAGTTGCCTTGAGCAGCGCTCACCTGGATTTGCATCGAAAAGAAACCCGTGCACAAAATGGCAACATATTTTCCAAAAGTCAAATATGCTTGAGGTGCGTTCTTGAGACATATTAAATCTCAAAATTTTAGGTAATATGTAATTATTTTGTAAATAAAAATTTCACCAAATATGCATGAATCCGTGTGAAAGAGAGAGAGAGAGAGAGAACATAGAAAGATTGCGCCTTCATGAGTGCCTTTCTCGTGTGTGTTTACAGTTTCTGGGAGGAACTTTCTTTTCTTTCCTTTTATGGCGTTGGATATTAAACTAAAAACAAATCGACTGGGCTGTTCTTAAAATGTATATCTTTGTCGAGCTTTTTATTTTAACGTGTTATTCTGTTTTGCTGCTTCCTGAGATTTGATGTACACAGGTGGACGTGAAGAGCAAAAAGTAAAAGAACCAGAGCGGAAAATGGGATGATGATGATGATGATGATGATGATGATGATGATGATGATGATGATGATGATGACGACGACGACGACGACGACGACAAGACAATCTTAAAGATGATTTAGTGCTGCAGTAAGTAATTTCCTTCATTTGTTTGATTACATAGTTCTCACCGCATCAGTCGATCGCTGCAAGAATAATCTGTTCTTCTTTTTCGGTACTACATTGTCTTCATGTTTGGGGCTTGTGATATTTAAAAACTTAAATTTTCATATTTCTTTTGTTATTCTAGCAAAGGCGTTTTCAGTTACATATTATTTCGTATTCTTAGCATTTTCTTGTTCAGATTGTGTGTGCGTGAGAGAGAGAGTACGTGTGTGTTATTATCTGTAATTATGTATACGCGTTTATATATTTAATCAATTCTTGTTCTTCTCCTCGTGACGTGTCTTCATTTTTTAGTGTTCCTTGCGTGAGCCGAAGAAAAATTTGTGTTCTGGACTCTTCCCTTATACAGACAAGATTAATTAATCGATCGATCCAGTAATTGATTGATTGATATAGTTTAATGTCAATATTTTCTCGCATATATTTCCATTTTTTGTATTAATTTTCGTAATAATGTCGTTATTCATCTATTAGCCATAAAGGGTTTCTACTTTCCTTAGCTTAGCGTCAATATGACACACTTTAAAAATGTTATGGTTCCCTTAGGCTGGTAGCAATACATTTTAAACAGTCATCGTTTCAAGGGCTTGGCATAAGGACGGAGCCCAGCGTGCTCATGTCGCTGTCCCATATCTACCCGAAATACCCCTAACCAAATCCCTGCTGAGCCTAAATCGACAGGCAATTTTCGAACCACAAAGAACCTCCAGTTCTTAGCCGTCTGGTTACTCAAACCTTACCTTTTCATGCATTTTTAAAAGTGACGATTGGGTCCGTAATTTGAACTATGCATTTTGGTGAAATTAGTGTGAAATTTTATCCATCCTTGCTAAAATTGTCATGCCTTGTAAAGTTTGTTTTCAGGTATTCATAAAATGCTCTGGTTTATGTGTAAATGAACTGTATAGCGCATGGGGGCCTCATTTCGATTCTAGTTCATCTAACTACGGAAAAAAATCAGCAACAGTTACGCAGCCAGTATGAAGTAATTTTCCCTCCCCCCCCCCTTCACTGTCTTTTTTTTAAGAGAGAGAAGACGGGGATGGGGGAAGCACAAGCGTCGGTGTGTCTAGCTGTTAAGTGAATGACTTCTTCCTGTTTCAACAATTGCAATTTGGCGAAGGAAATCGTTAAAAGGTGTCTATACACTTTCACTAAAAGGGGCACCTACATCGCTACCGTTTTACCTGTCAACAAAGCTTCTGGCAAGTTTAACTAACACGGGGTAATAAAAGCGACCATCAGGCAGGTTTGTATGCCTCCCATCGCGTGCTGCGTCTTATTTTCTCGCACATAATGCCACGCAAAAAGCTCGGTTACAATTTAAACTAACTTCTGTTGGAGCTTACCGTAATTTTTAACTCTTTGCCCCCACTCAGCCATCTCTTCCCCTCCCTCTACCTTTCTCATGTAAAACCCATGCATTCACACGAGCACGCCACCAACCCACTCATTCCCATACATACACGCGTACATATTTGCTACTACATACAATAGATAGTAGTTTCATAACTCAGTAGCCGTTTTAACCCTTCTTAATCGAAAAAATTTGTATAAAAACCAAGTTAGTTGCATGATTCTTGCCTGCATTTTCACACATCAGCATTTCGATAGGAAATTAATTTTCGCTGTATGGTGGTACGTTTTGAATAAAAATATGACGGATATCACTGTATTGTAGACTGCAGAACAAAAGTGAATTTTATCCTTCAAAAAAATGGACCATCTTTTGTACTACGAGTACCTTATTATTCTGAATAAAGCGATTCTTGTATATATATATATATATCATTAACTCCTATAAATCGAAAACAAATCAAAGCATACCAAACGCATTTTACAATGACTTGTTCAAAACACAGCTATGTCGTGAGAACATTTACAAGTGGATGAAAGTGGTATGATACACGAAGAAGCGGTGACTGTGCCTGGTGCGGGTAATCCCTTCTTGCTGAACAGCATAAGTCATTCTTTCATGGTTGACAAGAAAATTTTCTCATCGTCCACTCTCTGGTTAAACACCCATAGATTACAGCGTTACTCCTACTTTCGTCCCCAAGTTCTTATCCCTCGAGCATCTAAGCTGTACAGTAGCATATAATGGTTTGCTTGAATATACGGTCTATGTTCATTTGCGCAAGGCGGAGCAAAAATTTAGGTTATTTTTATGCAGACGTGGGTAGCGCCCGAGTCCTTCATGCACCATATCGGACGGTATGTGGACTAGAACGCTTAAAAAAAATTTAAAAGCGAAACGATAAACTTTTTAAAACGTGGTTATCGTCCTGCATATTCCACTATATTTCGGTTTCGACAGAATTTAAAGGTACAGGTTAAAAAACGGAATCAAACAGTTCAAAAGGTTTGTCATCATATTGTTAATCTTTTTCAGTGCTTAGACTGGGGCTTTCTTTCCTTTAATTGCTGTTGTGCTCCTGAAAGAAAATTACATAGCAGATTCCTTTTTCCCATCGTTATAAAAAACACCCTTTCTTTAAAAAAAACCCCCCACCCCAATCACTTTAGTTTTATCACAGTTAATATGAGTCCAACAAGACACGGGGTTACAATTTATCTGCAAGTGAAGACCAGTCGGTGGAGGGGGTGGGGAAGAGAGAGCATGCTTACAGCCTGACTGTCTTTCATACTTTTTCGTATGTCGTGTCTAACAAGAAAAGAATCCAAAAGGAATTCCTCCCATTATCCACGTTTGAAGGGATTGATTCCGTTTCCCTAGTCCACATTTTGATCAAGCCCTTTGGTCAGAATGTCAATTGACCGATTGAGTTGATCAGTCATTACTCTTTTTATGACAGAATGACATGAAGAGTTCAACTCATTGTATGTCATTATGTGCGTACAGTGTGTGTACCCGATTGAAAAAAAAATGTATGCATTCGCGAGAGCATGCACCACACACACACGAAGTACACAAGAAGGCAAATCTCTTTCTCTCTCGGCTGCATGCATTTTCGTGCACATTTCACATCCACTAAATATAAATGTAGACAAGAGAACACAAAAAGCTTAGATGTATGTTTGTATGGATGTAAATATCTGCGTGCTGATTTTCCTAGAGCTTTAATCCGGCCAATATTCAACAAGAAGAGGAAGAAGCAAACAAGGAATTGAACAAAAATATAAAGAAAAACCTCGCGTTAGTTCAATCCCAAGTTGGAATGGTTAAAAAAAAAGTGTGCTTGTGAATGGTTTTCTTGTCTCTGTAAGTTACAGACACAGCCTTTCTGGATCTGTCAGTGCTGCCATGGAGACGACAGTGTGCAGGAACCTTGCTGTTATCAGAAGCGGATAGGAGGAAAAGAAAATTGCCCGAAGAACTTAATGGCTTTTTATTTCCATTGCCCTCCTGTACCCTTTCTCCTCCCGTCGGCGTGGGTTTGACGATGAGTGGGGCCCTTGTTCGGAGCCGGACAAGCGCTTGGAAGAGAGAACAAAGTATGATCGTCGCTTATTTCCTAATCGTCAAAACGGTGAATTAGCCGTCATTTTCCAATCACGCAGGTCTGTTGCAGCTCCTCTTCTCCCAAGATGGCGCAGGACACCGATCTGTGCTGCATTAACAAGCAGCAAAGGATGGACGCGGCTGCTGCCACCTAAGGTTTAAGAGTCATCTGGTGAATACGACAGTTCGTGCTGAACGCTGGCGACGTATGCGATGAAATACCTCTAGTCTTTATTTAGCATCTAACCGCCGCCTGCAGAACTCCTTTCATGTTTATAAAGAGACCAGAAGTACATTTTTATTCATTACATCAAGGAGGTTGGGTGGGTGAGTGTTTCTGGTAGCTCAGCTGTCATTAGATTGTTTGTGGAGGCCAGTTTCCAGATTCTTTGTGTGTGAGAGAGAGGGAGAGATTAACAATGCAGACCTCGCCCCTGTCTGTAGGCCATTCTCCTGCAAATATAACGAAAAATCGCTTGGACAACTATGAGCGTGATCTAGCAAGGTATATGCATATATCATGCAGATTCACTATGGCCCATACAAGCACCCCAAACGACGCCAAGCAAGTGACCTTTCGGGGGAATTCTAAGAAAGGTTTAGTAAGAGAGCGAATGGAGAGGGAACGGGTAGACAGCTGTCCACCCATAAATACTCGTAACTTGTGGAAGACGTCTGTTGCGAGAACTGAGGTTTTCTGCAAGAACTATCTCCTGGCACAAACGAGAAATTCAGAGAGAAGCGAATTTTTTAACCCCCCCCCCCCACACACACACACATCTATTCATTCCAATACAACCATGACGATATCCACTTCCTAGGTCAACTGATGTTCAATTAACAGGAAATTTGATCGATTAAGACCGTCTGGTAGAGGCTGTTCGACGACCGCTGACCGGCTGGCTCATCTTTTTTTATGTAGGTGTCATGTCTTCCGGTCCTGACCGCACGACACGTTATGGCTTTCTCTGCCTCTGTATACACCCTCTCTCCCCAGCTTACCCCCATAACCAGCCTCCTGCATGGACCTATCTTGAAACCAAAACGAGGCCTCATAGCCCAGTGTAGCGCTACCGAAACATGTGAGAGCTTATCTGTTTATGAAAAGGTCCGTAATACTGGATTTAGAATCCACGTTCTCACATTAACGATTAATGAAGAACAAAGACTTGAAAAAAGATCACTAGATATTGGAATTTTGCTTTGCTTGCCACATGTTTGTGTGACACCGTTTTGAAATTGGGAGCATGATGCCAATAGCGCTTTTCTTTGTAATGGGCTCATACTAATAATGCATTTCACAACGGTCTGAAAGAATGAAACAATAGATTATCACAGAGGTTTTGTGGGGTTTTTTTTCATTTTCTCCATAAGCAAGGGGGACTTTCTGTGCCGCCAATCTCTTATATTTGCTGTATCTCGTGTAAATATTTGTATACTGCGTATACATCTTACATTTGTTACCAACCTGTGTAATTTACTTTGCCCTACGCGCATCTAATGCAGTGGTGTACATATTTTTCTAACCTGTATGATCTGCTTTGTGCCAAGTAGATATATTGCAAGCGTGTACATATTGTGTGCACCTGTGGGTCAACAGCATGTAAAATCTTCTGTTCCTTGCGTGAATTTATTGCATGGTGTGTACATTCATACTTCTTGTGTATATAATTTTGAATTCTCTTAAATATAGCTTTTCATCATACCTTAAACTGAGAAATTCTGATTATGTGTGATTCCATAGACGTTATTATGTTGTCTACAGACATTTAAATGGAATACTTTGAACTGAGAATGTATTCACAAATGATGAGGTAAATGTTTCTCAAGGTATTCTATAGAACAGCACACAGGCCTGTGCGATTTGACTTTCTTTATGAAGCTCTCCGGCATTCTTCCTCGTAACGATTAGACCCATAAGGCCTCGTTTTGGAAAACCGGAAAAAGCCGCGCGTGAATAAGGTCCATTGTCTCTCTTTCCTACTCAAAACACGAACGATGTGGATGGATCAGATGCTCCCGCAATCCACAAAATGATTGCGGTCGTCTGGTGGATTGGCAGAACAACCTCCTCCCAGCTCCCCCGCTCCCGTTTCATTTAACCTCGTCTTTCAGAAATTGTCATTTGCGTGTTCGGCGTGTTTTGGTGATCAGCTCACAATGTTGGCTGGTTGGGAAAAGATCACCTCGTGGAAACATGTTGGAAGAGGTGTAGACGTTCGCGAAAACAGACAACCATTTCCTCATACCACCACGCTTTCAACGACAACGACGGCCACCACATCTGTTTAAAGCAGACGCAGCATGGCCGTACACGCGCCCTCACGCAAGGCTTGCAAAAACATGTGCGTACACAGTAATTTTTATTAAGTAATTGATTGCACCAAATTGTGCGGCTATACACTATAAGTATAGGTTTTGTTAAATACAAAAATAAAAAGGCACAATCAGAAGAATCATATCAAACTATTTTGAGATGTTCTGCCCAAACACCATAAAGTCTTCTTATTCAACTGTCGAGATCCGAGCGTAAAGGTGGAAAGTCTGCGCCAATGGAAGGTAAATGAGGTAAAAGAAAAAAAAAAATCCCGAAAAATAGGGGCAGTCACCGTGTCAAGGCATGGTGTGTGGAGCCTTTCCTGAAAGATGCTCCTATCTACTGGTTAGCTTTTAGTTAAGCAAAGACAAGGAGTGAGGTAGGGTGCTCAGCAGTCACCCCAAACAGTCCACGAACCGGCAACCTTCTACTCCATATTCGAACGCAATAACCACAAAGCGAGAGAGCCTCCCAGGTAATATAATCAACAGCCTTCTGCAAAGGCTGTAACTACAATATAAAAAAAAAAAAAAAACTTAAGGTCATTATTATTTTATAGCCAGCAAACTGGTAGTCAATGTATCATCAACCACCACACAGGGCTACCCTTTTCCCCCTCCTTTTTCCGCTATCCTCTTTCCTCTCACTCCCCCTCGTCTCTTCCCATGCTGCGAGCGACTAGGCGACTTGGAATGCGCCTTGGGATCCTGCGCGCTGCTGCCGCCGCCGTCGTCGTCAGCAACACCTGCAGCAGTGTGCGAGTGGTACCGCATGTGCCGCTTTAATGCCCCACGGGAGCCACAGGTCACGCCGCAACGTTGGCATTCGTACGGCGACATGCCGACATGGCCCAGAGTGTGCTGCTTGAGGCTGCCGGAGCGCTGGAAGGTGGCGCCACACACCTGGCACTGGTATGGCTTCTCGCGCGTGTGGATGCGGAGGTGCACGTTGAGCGCCGAGCGGTCGCGGAAGGCTTTGTCGCAGAACTGGCAGGGGAACGGGCGCTCGCCCGTGTGAACGCGAAGGTGGATCTTGAAGGAGGAGGGCATCAGGAAAGTGGCGGGGCACTCTGGGCACTTCAGCGGGCCGTCGCGGGTGTGCGTCAGGCGGTGCCGCTTCATGTGCTGCGATTCTGAGAAGCAGCGAGAGCAGATTGGACACTGGTAAGGCCGCTCCCCGGCGTGCCGTCGCAGGTGCGACTTGAGGGTGGCGGCGTACTTGTAGGCCTTAGGGCACTGAGGGCAGGCAAAGGGCGTGTCGGTGCTGTGCGCGCTCATGTGGATGTTGAAGGTGCTCTGCTTCTGGAACTGCCGCCCGCACACGGGGCACAGTAGCGGGTCAGGCTTTCCATGCGCTCGCACGACGTGGATCTGCAAGTGCGACAGCTCCCTGTGGCGCGAGTAGCAGTGATCGCACTTAAACGGTAGGTCCGCCTCATAGTTAATCTCGCTTGCCTCCCCTGTCGACCCCTCGTCCTTCGTCACGCTAGCAAGGGCTTTCTTCCTGTGCCGCCTCCACACCCCGGGGTCTTGCGGAACTGGCGCCTTGCGGCTGACGACCACCACGACCTCCTTTGGGAGGATGGGTCTTTGGTCAGTCCGACAGACAATGGTGGCCGACGTCTGGCTTGCCCCCGGTGGCAGTAACAGCCCGAGACTTCCCCTCATGGGACACATCAAAAGATGCTGTCTCAACTTGTCCTGGCCTACAATTTTAGTCCCACAATTTCGGCGAAGAAAAAAATCTGTTTTCTGATCACCACAATCACCAGGTGCCTGTTCAGAAGGAATATGCTCTCTTGACGAAGGGTTTAACAGCACTATCGTATGGCCAGGGGAGACCAAGTTCTGTGCACCGGTACTAGGCACAAACAATAGCTTCTGGCTGCTACAGTCTGTAGACGGAGATGTCAGGAAAATTGTGGACTGGCTGCTAGTATTCCTCGGCAAGTGTCCTGTGAAGGACTGCTGTGCACCCTTAGAGGTCAAAAGCAAGAACGTCTGCCCCGTATGGCCGTCGGAAGCTGGTTTTGAGGACTGGGCAACGACAGGCTGTGCTCCAATTGTAGAGGTCCCTAACAGCTTTTTCAGAACCTTATGTCTGGCAAGTGGCGTTTCTGTGGGCAATGTTTCTTCGCTATTAGTACCAGCCGTGTCAGTAAGACATGCACCAGTGCCAGCTCTTCCACTTCCATCAGTAGCAGCATGCACAGCAGCAACAACGGCACAGCCAGCACCAGCAGCGGTGACTGTCTGTTCCCCTCCGTTCGAAGACTGCTCCGGGTTAACGAATTCAGACTGATCATCCATTGATAATGTAGGAAGCTCAACGCCGGTGTCATCATTTTCTTTGTCGGAAGCAACTGCGGTTTTGAGACTACTGTCAGGCTTTGAATGAGGCTGCGCCGCGCCACAGTATACGATGCATTTAGCACCTGGTGCTGTATTCTGTTCCAGCCCCTCAGTGGTAGGCAGCCCAGATCCCCATTTTGGATCACCTGCTGTGACCAGTGTGCTAGCAACTTTCCCTGCGTCTCTCCTCTCTAGACAGTCTCCCCTTAGAGGTTCTGCACCTTCCTCTAGCCCACGACTTATCATGTCTCCATGAGGCATGGTTCTTTCATCTTTGTCATCGTCAGGACACCAGTCTGGATTCAGCTCTATCTCGAACTCCTCCTTGATATACTGCGTTAGCTTGTCATACTGTTGACTGTTTGCGCATTCTGGTTCAGATATAGCTTTGCGTAGAAAAACAGGCTTTAAGTCTGTGAACAAGTGAAAATTTTAATATATGTAAAAATTATATATTATCAAGAAATCTAACCTAGCTCTTAACCTACTACAAAACTGCAGACTGATCTGTACACTTTTCAACTTCCTCAGATTACGAAACCCTGTACTCTTTCATCTCCACTAAGCAAGGACATCCTATTATTTTCATTAAGGTCATTCTGGTGTGTACTTTCTTGTATACTAACTTAAAATGTGTTCACAGGGAAAAGGGGAGGAAAGTCTGAAAAACTCCTAACAATTTTAAACGGGGGTCTGAAAACCTTTAGCATTTTACTGATGGGAAAGAAATACTGTCCAATTTATTATCAATGCAATGTCAATGGTAACTCACCTGAAATGGCTTCAGAAGGCAAAGGCAGTTTACCAGCAGTTAAATAGTATTCTGGATCACAGGGTTCCTCTTTCACGCTGAGGAGCTCCTCACCAGCGGCATTTTCTACTACAGCTGATTTTTGAGGGGGACAACCATTTCTTGTTGAGGAACCAACATCCTAAGTGACAATAGACTGGCTATCAAGATAAATTTCATCATTTAGGATAAAGATTTCAGACAAATGAGTAAATAAAAACTTAGATTACATAAAACTTTTCCTTTAGAAGCTCAGCAGCTTGATCACTAATAGTTTTACTTCTTAAAACTGCTGTACAATCTACATAGCAAGCAGAAAAAAAACAAGTGATACTTTCTCTCCTTAAATCTGGCACCTGAAATGTATCCACTTGCATTGACACACACATATATATATATATATATGCATGGTATACAACTTTTGCATAAACTGTTGTGTGGTGACCAAAAAGAAGGAACCTTTAAAAAAAACATGCAACAAATAATGTATCTCTTTTGTCACAGTGACCATTACATATGCATAGTAAGACTTATGTGCTGGCATACCTTGAACTGACCCTTCGTTTTACGTTTCCTATTTGTTTCTCTGCTAGGTGTGGTTTTGTTTTGGCCACTTGCAGCTGTCTTCCTAGTCCTGGCAAGTGAATTAATTGCCGTGCCACGTGCAGCATGAGTTTTTGTCTTTGCACTTGAGGTCGCTTTTTTGCCAACTGTAGCTGTACATTTTTTCTTTGAGTTTTCTGGTGTGACTTTTCCTGTGCCACATGTACGGGAAGATTTTCTTTTAGTTTTCTTACCACCACCACGCACACAAAGCACTGGATTTTCCTGTGTAGGTTCACTACCAGTGGAATGCTGTAACAGTATAAATACCATTTGTTTTATATTTCTTGACTGATTTCTATTTTTTCTGAACTTTCATCCTTGCCTTAAACAACTAAACTCTAGAGTACTTTTACCACTAACGACTGCAGGTTCAAGGTACTTTACAAGTAAGAAACTGTAAGAGAATACAATATCAGTAGACATCAACTGTATCTTACAAATTCATTCACCATCATTCAACTCAAAACTCTCTCATTTTTTTCTCTCTCTCTTTCACTTAGAGAGAGTGGAGGCAACTGGAGAAGCCAGAGAAAACCACAAAGGGTTAGCCTTGTTAAAAGGTGTCAAATCCAAAGAGATATGTGTCTAGGCAAGAATGAATTCATGACATCTGAATCTGTTGTGGTAAAAGATGAGTCTCCCCTCCCCAAGTAAAACTAGATGATGCTTCCAGAGAATGTCAGCAATAGAAGGTTTTCGAAAATTATCTGCTCACACCAGCAGCAAATTGACATGACTGACTCACCGTGTCCAGACTGGTGATTAGACTAAATCAAATCATGGTCAACTATATCAACTTATCTACGTCCAACGATTGAATTTCATGGCAAACAACATCATAGATTAACTGTTCCACACTTTCACAGGATTAAGAGCTACAGTCCTGTTCAAAGTTTCATGTATACCAGCCATACAACTATAAAAAAAAAGTATATAACCTTCTGTGTCTAAAAAAAGTTCCCCTCTTCCACTACATTTAACATAATTGCTTGTTAACTGTGTTTGCTACAAGTGTAGCAGCTTACTGTTCAATACCATTCAGAATTCAACACATTTAACCACAAAAATGGGTTATCAAATAAAAAAAGCTAAATATACAACAATGAGTAATCATTTTATTAAACAATTTCACAGATAAATCCCTTATTGCTTTTAATTCACAAATCAAAACACATCTACTAACACTACTGCAGAAGATTTAATGTAATGCTAAAGAACTGAGAAGAAATCATTTGAGAACAAGAAAATAAAACAAATACTTTAAATAAATATGTGGTAGGGAATGACTCAGGTAACTCAACAAAATTCATCACCAATTTTCAACAACTGGATGTATATTTCTGATCATATTCCTTTAAGTCCAGTGCCATGCAGTGAGCCAATTCTTATTCCTGCTAATATCATCCCTCTGAATTTCCTCATTCCCTTTTTCTCTCCAGAAACTTGTTATTAGATTGCTCCAAATCTTGACTGCATTACCTTTGATTTTCCCCTTACTTTTCATGTATATATGTTAAACTAATGAGGACTACCATGTTTTACCTTTATACTAAGGTTTTGTACAGTCTGAACAATATTTCATTAATTACCTGAGGCACAAGTATTTAATATAAAAACTAAATTTTTCAAAAAAGATATTTACAGCTACCAAAAATAAGTGCTTCAGCACTAAAACTGTCATATTTTATGCAATGGTTCTAAAGATGTGGCAGTTAAAATACTGATGCCATGTCCTTAAGTGACAGTGCTATGGTGATGCAAAGTGTTGCAATATGTAAACCTACACTCAGGCCTTAACTTTAGCAACTGGTTAGCATGTAACATGCATTAAGCAATCCTTTCTGTGCCCATTCATTGTCTGCTGTTTGCCATGGAGGTGGCACGAACCCATTTATAAGCTTGGGGGAATATTACTCAATTTTAAGTTTACAATAATGACTTCAAGCTAAATGTATAACGCTGTGAAATGGAACTCCTTTGTACATGTAACATTATTTCTCAAAATATGAGTTTAGAAGATTTTCATGTTGAAAATGGTTTCAGGAAACCTGCATTATCAGTTTGACATGTACTGCTTAAAAATGCACTTAAACACAAGTGTTAAAACTGTTAAAAATTATTTAAACTATGCCTATTCCTCAGAAAATAACCTAGTGCAACACAATGGCAAAGAACAAGGCAATGATTGCAGCAACAATGCAAAAATGAACAATCCTGAAAGAATCACACAAACAGAAACCATACATTCCCATTCAAAGTGGGATGATTTTATCCCTATTATAAATGCCACTCATTGTGAAAAAATTAATGCCTGTTGAGGTGACACATTATAAAGGAAACTGATGTCCCTCTCCCCTTAAAAGCAACTAAAAAGAAAATGTCATATCATGTATCAGAGAGAAAAATGGCTTATGCATAGCAAAGTGAAATGTGCATTAAAGGGTCATCAGCAATAAAGTACTATAAAAAAAAATGGAGACAATGATCGTCATGAACTGAACTATATTGACGCATGGTGCACGCATACCACCCATCATATCTACTACTGGTACATGTACCACAGTTTGAAAACCTCTGCTGTAAACTGATGCCATGCAGAGAAAGAACAGCAAGCTTGAGACAAGAGCTGAACCCAGTACAGCCAACTCTCCCTGTATTGATAACAGGTGCTAACCATTCTACTACTGGACCGTTCAATCAGATACAGGCCTCGCATTTTACACAAGCAAAAAATTATAGAATCACTGCATATAATTTGAAAAAATTGTGAAGCTAATTTAAATATTTATGTCCATACTTGACCAGTTGTCACATTATTTTTTTTTATTTTTTGGTAAGGCACTATCATTCATACCATGTAATTTTTCGTGCTGACTGTTGATTTACCATTCTCAAATCAAATAAGCACTTTTGTTCTTTATGCTTTCAGGGCTCCTTTGAAGCAGTTAAGCCACTTGCATCTCTGTCTTGTTTGCACACACACACACACAGGGTGGAGGAAACTGGAGTACACAGGGAAAACTACTGGCAGCGAATGCTTGTGCAATATTTCAACACTTTAACAAAGCTACAGAATAAAGTAAGCACCAGCATGAAAGACTAGTCCGTGTGAAGACTAAGGCAGACATACCAACAATTAAAGCAGATGTCAACTTCTTTCTAAACACCATTTGACGTAAGCTTGAAATAGGTGCTGATTTATCACTAGAAATCACTTGCAAATAAAAATACCTAACATAGTATAAAAACTTCTACTTGGAGACAATGAGAAGAAACCAACACACAGTAGTCAACAGAAGCTCAAGCGCAACATTTACGAAATTTTAAGTTTTCATTTTTTTTTATATTTTATTACAAATTTGCATAGATTGAACACAAATAGTTGTGAGTTCCCTGTACCAAAAAACCCTGGTCACTGCTGATCCTTTTGTTAATATTACATACAAAATATGATAGATGGTCATCACCAAAGGATTCAGTTCTTATACAGCAGACATGTCAAACACATGGCCCATGTAAACTTTTTAAGCACACCTAAGACCTGCATAAAGGACACTGTAGCAATTTGCAAAATCTGTTATATAGGCCCTTTCATACCTTCCTGAAAAGTTTAAAAACAAAGATTATGGCAATGTTTGGTTTTACCTATGTGTGAACAGTTATTTTACTTTATGAAATCAACAAACACTCCTCAGAGAACAAAACTGACTGATCAACAGCTGTCATAAAAGTCAGAACTGCACAGACATTTCAGCCAAACATAGCAAAAATTGTCAAGCCTCATGACAAAACACTTAAAATAGTCCTAAATAAATGTTCATTTTGAACTGTGGTAATTTTTGTGCAATGTATCTGTTGCTGTTGTATACAAGTCTATGGTGCTATTTAAAATTTCTTTTTCCCCTTTTGTTAAACTATGTCATTATTTTGCATTCATGAATGTGGCTACCTGCTAAACCATTTGTAGGCACACTGCATGTTTCTAATTCTAAGTAATAATACTATTCTGCAATAATTTTCATTAAATGACTTCAACTACTTGTCGTGTGCGACCCTCGTGACAACATAAATGTGATCCATGTGGCCTTCCAGGGAACCTTCATTTGACATGCCTGTTATAAAACATTCATCTGAAGCCATGAATAGAACAGAAGTTCACCTTCACGTATTTGTAGTACTTTAAATACAACACTCACGAGCCACTCACATTCACACCAGCTGCTTAGGCACATGTTCTGATTATCTTCTAATATTTATTCTATGTGATCTGCAGTCAGCTTTGTATGTACTGACGTATCTCTCACATTACATGAACTGACCTTATCTGCCTCAGTGACAGATGGCTGTTGAACAGCATGGGAATGATCTTCCTGTTAATAAGAGAAATTACCATCAGCTGGTTGCTACTCATGGAAACACAATGAAGAGAACTTTTCTAATGACAATTCAGGATAAAAATCATCAGATATTAGCTCAGGGATCTTAAGCCTCTTTGAAACTGATACAATCTTTCTCTGACTTTGTTAATGATAAAATTAGTGGCCTGAAACAGTAAAAAAAAAAAAAAAAATACTAGAAAAACTAAAAATGTTTGTATTTTTTCATCTAGAAACTTAAAAAGCAATCTTTTAAAAGTATTATTTTACTCAATCAAATACTGAGAACATCCATAGTTTTTAATGTTTACAGAGGTTTTCTTTTGGGGGCTTTTCAGTCTACATGTATGAGACCTTAATGTAAACAACTCCTCAGGACCAGATACAATGACGTAAAAAGATGTATGCTGCCCGTCACACACACTATATATATACAATGCTATGTTTTTTAAATAGCCTTTTTAAAACTATTATGTTTGCTGAAAAAGGATAAAAATTTGCTGTGATCACGACACAATGCGTAACCCTTTGTAGGCCTAATATCAAATCCATTTTCTATGCTATTCTTACACTATGCTCGTCTTTGCAATTTGTTTATTATTACCTACTTCCTCACTAATCAGCTTATGAAAGGCTACCTGGAGACAAGTATAATTTTTGCATTGCTGAAGTAAACAAGGCAATTAAAGCCCTAGTCAGATCTGTTCATAAAACTAGTGACAGATGATGTATTTACAGATGTATTTTCCAGGGTGCCATCCCCACTCAGCAGTTCTCACTGATAAACAATTAAAACAAGTCATGAATTTAAGAAGTAGTAAGCTACCACAATGATCATATAAGACACGTAAGAAATTTATGCCTACCTTTAATTAATCCAGAAATATCATTGAAAAGTGTTCTTACCTTCAATCCAAAATAAATCTCTGATCTGGTTTGATCTACAATGGTTTTACTGTCACAGCCCAAATGAAGAGTGGGCACCCAAGAGGGGCTATTTCTGTGATGAAGGTATGCACTTTTGCCTGCAGAGAAAAAATACATGCAAATTCACAGCCCCCTAGATCCACTGTTTTCAAGACAAACTGGTCACACCAGACACACTGTCGGCCGCCATTTTGTGCATTTATCACTAGGGAACACAGTCATCAGGAAAAGTGCAGATAATATATATATATACTATTAAATAGGATGAAATGAGTTTATAAAGTAATCTGCAAGTCTGCTGCACAGATTGACTCTTGTCAGCGTAGAAATTAAGCTAAAGTCTGTACCAAGAAACCTTGTAAATGACATACAAGGTATAAGATTTTATTGATGATTTACTACTTATACAGAGCGTGAAATATAAACCATCACTCAAACATATTACCCTATACGCACGAATTTACTAACCGTCAACGAAATGCCGAGAACAAATGTATGTTCTACTCCACACTTCTTCGCTAGTGATATCTTTTCTGTTGATGGCTGCCTTCCACAGTCGTCTTCTCTCATCACTAAGAGATTTTGCTTCCTCTCCCTCCTTTAACCGCACACGAGGAATACGGTAAAAAATAATTCTTTGGCCTGCTGGAATGCAATTCTGCTTTCCGGTCGTATTGGAACAGTTAAAAACAGCGCAACCTGGCATGTTTACAGCGTTACACACTGAGACCAACAGACGACCTAGCGAGAGTGGTGCGCAAAATGGCGTCCGGCTAGCACACGAGACCGCAAAATCGATGACGTCAAATGAAAACAATGAATATCTACGCATCCAACCACGAACGTAATACAAGTCCGTGATCCAACATCACTCAATACCCGTGAGGTTTTGATTCGCAGAAAACATTTTTGGCAGAACTTTGATATAGGGGGCAACGTGACGTCATAGGGTGGTCTATGTTATTTTGTCAGAGGTTTGGGTTTAGGGTTTGGGGTAGGGTTAGGTTTAGGTTTATTAGGTACAATTGGGCGATTGAATGGAGCGAGCAGACAACAAAATGCCGCGAGCCATTTCTGTTATAGCCGTCACGTTGCCCCCCCCCCCCCCATATCAAAGCTGTACCACATTTTTGACCAAGTTTTCTTCTTAAACATTCAAAAAGTACAGCATCACACAGAACAATTTCCTTACCGCCAATAAAATGTCGAGAACAAACAAATGTTCGATTCCAAAGATCTTCACTTGTGATATCTTTTCTGTTAATGGGCTCCCTTCCAAAGTCGCCTTTCTTCACTGAGCGATTTGCGTTTGTCCCCCTCCTTTATCCGAACATTCGGAGCACGATAGAAAGTAATCCCGCGCTTCGATGACATCTTCCCGGTAGTGTTACTGCAGTGTAACATAGCGCACGTTGGCATGTTTACGACGATCAGTTACCAAAAAAAAAAAAAATAATAATAATAAAAGAAGAAAGGAGAAGCAGTTTCTCGCACACAATGGCAGCCACTCTAGGAACAAGATGTCTTGTGACAATATGGGGCGAGATGAGGTTGCCTCTCCATTGATCACGACTGCTAAGTTTACCTCGCAAGCGTAATAGGAAATATACTGAAATGTTAAAATGATTAAAAATGCTGTAATGGGGTAGGAAAAAAACCTGTGTAAGCTTCACGTTTATATACCTTGTGCTTTTCATCTCTACCAATTTTTACAAGCCAAACCTTCTTCATTTACTCATCCTTAGGAAAACGATGAAAGGACAAGGTTGGGCATTTGTAACTTGCAACCGTACACTGAGGTACACTGCAACTTTGATGATCGTTTTTTGTTGTATGAGCCCACATGGCTGATGAATGCTACACACCTTGCACTATTATTTATTTTTACTGTTACAGGTTCAAAATTATAAACATACAGGATCTTTCTTTTCACAATTAGAAGGATGTTTGTTTCCTAGTTTTCACAATACCGTAACAAGGGGAAGATCAGTAAAATGGAAACTTATGATTGTATTGGAGAAAATATTCATCTGTTTCATTCATTCACACACACATGCATACTGTTACACATATTCACACAGCATTTTAAAACCAGAATGAGGCTTTGGTCTGCACTGTGGTGACAGCAAAGATAAGGAGTGGTATTTTACTTAGCTTTTACTATTTAACTGCACTTAATAGCTAAAAAAAGTTGAAGTCATAAAATTCCATCCATAAACTGGTGTGTACATGTGTGTTATGGGTAAGAGATAAAGAGATTGAATAAATTGATTGAGAAAGCCAGCTAGTGAATATGTATTATTGCTTTTAAGTTATTTGAAAAACACAGGCCATGCACAGAGAGATTTTCTAATCAGAATTAAAACAGTTGATTATCACAGAATTTGGGGTATTTCTATTTTAACATGTAGTCGTCTAGGTCTGCGACACTGACTTATTTTTACCTATGTATGCTATCCACAAAAAGTTAAGGCCAGCTGCAGTTTTGGGATATGCAATAAATAATTAAAACCTGCAGTAAAAATAAAGCACTGTAAAATAAATGGAAACTGTAACTGTGACCTTACACTATAGTTGAATGACCTGTATTTGTTAATTCTTAATGTATTTGTTTGACAGTGTCCCACAAGGCTTTAAAAATGCCTATGTATATAAGCACAACAGAACCAGTACTGCAGAACTTGAGACATGAGAATGTAAATTCATGTCAACATAATCCATCAGGTCATCCACAACCACCTGCAACAATATGTGTAGCTGAATGACTGCCATCCATTTGCCACTGACACAGGCACTTCAACCGGCTCTCATGCAGATGTTATCATCACTGGAAAAGACAAAACTGGGGCAAAATAGTCTTTACTGACAAATCCATACTCAGTCTGCTCCACAATGATGGCAGATGATTAAGTGTGATGGCACACAGGGACCGCAGTTATGAAGTGAGGGCAAGGCATCACCCTGCCGAAACATGGGAAATTCAAGGACAAGCGTCTTGTTTCTGAAGTTATAAAGTGATGTGCAGACCCTGCAGACATTGTTTTACCCCTGGAGCTGTATGTATATAGTGGGGCAAAGTGTCCTAGGGTTAAGAAACATGAAGTAGTGTTTGCAGGGTCTGGAAACTGCTTTATAACTTTAGAAACAAAACACTTTTCCTCATGTTTCCTCAGGGCAACATCTTACCCTTCATAACTACAGGAGAACTAGTCACAGATATCTGCATTAGGGAACATGACCAGCACTGCCAAAGCTCCCCGATGCTCTGGAGAAGGATCCATTTTCATGACAAACCCCCTCGTCGTCTTGTTCATGCTCTAACTGTCATCTGATACAGATCGTGTAGTCTCTCATCGTACCAGCTTTACAAGCCATGAATCTAGGTTCCATGCTGCAAGATGACAACACCACTCCCCATTGTGTTTACACAGTGACCAGCTTCTGGCAGCACCAGCAAGTTCAGCGGCTGCACTAGCCTTCATGCTCACCTTACTTGGTGACTCTGGTGAAACTTGTTCAGTTGATATAAACTCATAAGAAAGATATATGGAACATGAGTTTGACCATGTCAAAGTGCACCGACAGTTACAACTTTTTTATTCCAGGGTGAAGTTGTTTAACTCTCTATGTATTGCAGTGTCTCAATTTACCTTAATGTATTTTCTTGCCATCTGACTTGAATAATTTATTGCACAGTGTGTATAGTTTGCACAGTACATTCATCATTCATGCAAGAATTTCATGTACTCTGTGCATATACTTTTCACTATGTACATTTATATTTCTTGGATACGTGATTTTGAATTATTTTAAATATATTTCATCTATCCCTCCCTCCATACAAAAAAGCGTTTCTTCTTCTTTACCTTTGTTAACTGCCCCAAGTTTGTGGAACTCCTTGCATCTTCTAGCTGTTCTTCACAAGACTTGAGAAGTACAGAATAATCATGATCTGCAGAGCACCAAGGCGTGACCATAGTATCTCTTTTTTCGATGCTCTCAACAACACCAGCTCCAGCACTGATACTTGTGATAGGCGATACAAAGTAATCATGATCCGAATAACACAATGGAGTCACCATTCTTCCTCCTTTTTCTATGCTCTCAACATCATCAACTTCAGCATCCTCATTAGTGGGAACTTCAGCACTGAAACACACATCAAGACTGGTATGTATATCCATACTTAAACACTGCCATCTACTTGTATAAGTGCTCAGTTCCTGAGCCAAACTTCTAAATACCAAAATCTTTAGCTCATTCCAGAAAAAATAACAATGATATTAAGTAACCCTGAAATGCACAAAAATTACTTTTCAAACACAAATTTTGAAAGCAGCTATAAGAGATAGATGACACTATAAGAAATATTTGAAATAAGTAAACATCCTACCTCAATCGGTCCTGGGAGTGTCATTTTTTTAATAAATCCAAACATGAGGTATATTTATCAGAATTCTAAATAAGTCTTTTACACACGGGTTTATGCAAACTATGTCACTCTGTGATAGTCTATTCTTGCTGACAAGTAGAAGATCAAGTAGAAATGTGAATGAACATTAGTCATAGTGATGAAAAAGTACATTACTACATTTGCAGTTTGGAGCTTCGCATCTGAACTACAGACCATCACCATTTTTATGCAAAAAGGAAAGTTCTGAACTTACTGTCAGATTCACTTCCTTTATGGTCAAATTGAGATGTGTTTGGAAATGATTCACCTAGCAAAATTATTGACCTTATTTCTTTTTTTCATGACCCTAATATTTAAGTAAAAAAAATATAATAGCCTGTGACACACATCTAAGGTGCAGCTATTTTGGGTAGGCCATATATCTGCAAAAGAGTTATAATAATTTAACAATGAACACTTTTCATACTTATTCATGTTATAAGATATGTGTAATAAGATTTATCTTCTGCATTATACTTTGTCAAATACTTACGGTCGCATTTTTTTCTTTGACAATGACCTCAACTTCATTGCTAATTTCTCATCAGGAAAGTGGAACACAGAAGGCACAACTCCAGGAATCAAGTCCCTCTTCAGTCCTATATAATTATGATTATGACATCAGTAGTAGTAGTAGTAGTAACGATGAACATGTACCACACCACACACTGATTTCTGACCCTATCAATCTTACGTTATTCCACAATACTGCAGATCCACAAGGATGCTAATAGTATCTGCATACTTCCAAATATAGCATTTGTACTCTGAACAGTACTGATCCCTACTTTACAATATAACTATTAGTGGGTTTATTTTTTATTGATATTTCTAGGGTAAACATATAATTACTAAACCTATTATTTACTATGGTCTTTGTGAGAAAAGTGTGTAATGATGTACCTAACTGAACTGAAAGCTTTTAACTAGGAAACTGTAAATGTATGGTTGGGGTGCTTACTCTCACCTACACTCCTTTACCGTTTATTATTTACATTGTAACTGTTACTCCTATACTAACCTCTTCACTGTTATAAGAGCCAGATGGCCTGCAAAACTATTAGTATTATAAGTTTTATTACAAATACAAATCATCTATCTACAAGTACAAAAGTATTAAGAATAAGTAATCATGGACCCCACCTGTTAGGGACCTTTTGAAGTCACCTGAGGTAAAGTGAACACTGCAGACAAAAGTGCTTCTGGTAATCTGAAATGTATTTATAGATGATGAAATAAATGTTGCTCAAGGTAGTTGTCAGAAAATCTGAGAATTAGCAGCAGCTACTCAATTACTACCCTATTTTTGCCTAAAATTAAGTGGAAATAAATTTTACTAAAGACAGATGCACTTTTCATACAATACATTCGTCATTGGCATAGGACAACTAACAGTTACTAACAACTTCCAGACCCTAACTTTACTTTCTGTAGAGTGTGCATTTGACTCAACTATATGTTTGTATTGTAACACACAGTTATGTTTCAGGGAATCAGTGTTCAAAAGCAAAACAAACCAACCGTTCACTGAACACTGTTTTTCTTGGTTTTATGTAGCAGACACATACCGTAAAGTGAATGCCTTCATCTCGCCGAATTTTTCGAATCCATAGCTTTCTAAGTTTTTTATCTCTTGGAAACGAGTGAAATGATAACCTTCCCTCCACGTCATACCTGCCATCATTCGTACAGAACGGCACACAACAGTGCCTGTGCGATCTGAATTTTTTTGCAGTGCTTTCAGCCATTCTCACGCTTACTATGATGCACACTCAATCTCATTTTGGAAGACGGAAGTGTGCGTTAAAACAGCCTTCGCCTCGGAAAGCCGAAAGCGTTGCGCATACATAAGGCCTATTTTCATTGGTTAGATCAAGAACACAGTGACCACTGGTTAAAGAGAACACAGCAGAAGGAGCAAGAAGATGACAAGCGTAGTATTTACAAATAGGTTAACAGGGGGGATAAACGTTTAAAATCAGTGCACACTCCACATAACAATGAAGGAATACGAATAACTGTAGTAAATTAGAGGGGGGGGGAAAAAAATAATGTTCTGGCCCATATGGGGATCGAACCCAGGACCTCCGCGTTATTAGCACGGCGCTCTAACCGACTGAGCTAATGGGCCTCACACTCAGAATAGAGATAGCAAGACTCATATACATTTTGTTAAAAATTTTATCACATGTCAGTTTCGTTTTTGTTTCCGGTTGAATGTCATGGCGTCATAACCCGCCAAGATGAGTTATTCTATGCGTATTGCTCGATTCTAATGTGATGGGCAGTATCGTGAACTATCCTCATATGTGTGTCCGTGGTGCGTGAGCTCGCAGTCTTATGCCGCCTACTGATTCTGTGTGCGACGTACACACGTGAACGGTCGTTCTTGTATTGCGCACGCAGAGTTTCTATTACATACAGCCAGTCTTCTGTGCATGCAGCAAAGACTTTTAAACGTTTAGCACCTCCGCAATTAGGAGAGCTCGTGCATCGTCTGCTATTTCGTTTTGTTTGCTCTTCACGCTATACTAATGCGTAGTCTTTAATGATGATGCTAATATAATAAATAATTTATTATCACCACCAAAAACAAGCTGATGTCGCTTTACAAACACACGCACACTTGAAAGAACATGAGCACAAACCGTCAATTGGCATCTTACAAAATCACTATCATTCAACGCTCCTATTCTTGAAGCCTGTTCGCTAAGCCTGTAAGTCTACCCGAGCTGGGTAAATCGGCACTTAACTCCCCGCAAACTCCTGTTCCTCTCTTTTCAATGGCATCGTTCTCATCTGTTCAATTGGATTATACGCACTTCCGTTGCGCAATACTTAGGTTTCGTTTTAGTTGTAACTTTCACGCCTAACATCTGACCCCAACATGGTCGTTTAGGTAACTTCACCTTTACAAAATATGAATCCTTATGAATCAGGAATTGTTCTGCCTCTCGGGGTAACTACGTACTCAAATTAATAAATAATAAATTTTGTGCAGTGAATTTCCCCTGGTATGGTGTGCAAATGTGCACAATGCGCTGTACACAAAAGATTACAGACGAACCAACAGTCAAACATACATGAGTTTAGAGACAGGACTTGCTCATCGACTTCTCATCCATTCAAATTATTAAGAGAAAAGGCAAGTCAAATGGTAAGTTGGGTTTAATGATAGAAACTGACGTTTTGAATCATATCCGATAACATTTTTGAATCATTTGCATAAAATTGCATCTAAAGCAAACTTTTGAGACATATCAAGTGGGCCACCATGCTGTGTTATTAAACCATCATGTGCACTAGAGCTGACATTTAAGTGGAGGATGTCAAAAGACTCCCATGTTGGATCTGAAGATTGTGTGAAGACAAAAAGATCACAGTGATGCAAAGTTAAAAAACTGCAGCAAGCTGCGTCATGCAAAAAATCCAAAACAAAACAAAAAATACAAAAGATATTTATTGGAGTTAGCTGAAGTAAAAAAAATAAAATATTTTTGTTGCATGTTACATGCTTAGTCTAAAAGCTTTATGCACAAAAAATAAAAAAGAAACAAATCAGTCCTTACACTTTGTAAAGATAGATCACACTGCCACCAGTACCACAATTAGCTGATGTCAAAAGTACTGATGCAGTGGAGTTAACTAATCACCAATCCTCTTCACAGGGTCTGAAACTCGAGAATGGTACTGCATGTGTCTTTTCAACGCCCCGCTGGATCCAAATGCAATACCACACTGGCTGCACTCATAAGGTGACATGCCTGCATGTGTCATCACATGCTGCTTTAAGCCACCAGGACGCTGGAATGTGGCGCCACACACATGGCACTTATATGGCTTGTCCCGCATGTGTATACGCAGGTGTAAGTTTAAGGCGGAGGTGTCTCTATATGCCTTGTCACAGAATTTGCATGGATAAGGCCTCTCACCAGTGTGCACACGTACGTGGATTTTATAGACTGACGGTGTAATGAAAGAGGCTGGACACTCGGGGCACTTGAGGGGTCCATCTCGTGTGTGCGTTAGTCTGTGACACTTTAGGTGTGCCGAGCTTGAAAACTTCTTAGAGCACAACTCGCACTGGAAGCGTTTCTCCCCTGTGTGGTGATGCAGATGGGATTTCAAGCAGGTTATATACTTGAAAGTCTTGGGACACTGGTCGCAAGCAAATGGCCTCTCATTGCTATGTGTGCGCATATGATTGTCAAATGCACTCGGAGAACTAAACTGCTTCCCACATCTTGAGCAAAGGCTTTTCTCATGCTTCCGATGACTTTGTATGTGAGTGCGAAAGTCTTGAAATTCCTTGAAGAGTGAATCACAAACCTCACATCTGTATAGTTCATCTTCAATGTTAATTACTTTGGAAGGCTTTGATCTATCTCGTGTGCTAGTACCAACTTCAAAACTACTTGGAACAGCAATGCAATGCAATGTTTTTTGCAATGCAGGGTCTTTGGGGCGCACCCACACTTCAGTCAATTTAGGAGCAGTGGGTTTCTGGTCTGAACTGCAGGTTGTGCTGGATGATGCTTGGTTTACTGAATTTGTGCTAGCTAGAGATTTTGGCCAAAGTCTTCCATTCGCAGTGGAACATGTTATTAGATGCCTCACTAGTGTAGGCTGCCCTTCAATCCTAGCATCACAATTTTTACAAATAAGAGGACTAGAACCAGCAGAAAATTTCTCAGGCATTTCAGCAACACCCTGCTGTTTCTCAGCTGAGGGCAGTATTTTCTGACCACCACATTCTATAGATTTTTCTTTAGAGGAAGTTGTTTTTTGGTCAGGATGTGACATCTGTACTTTCAGGTCATGTAAGATGCCAGAGTTTTTGGAAGTAGATTTCTTTTCACCTGTAGGCGTCAATAAGATTATCCTTCGACCACCACCATTTTTTGTTGGTTGTCTAATGACAGTATTAGGAGTCACAACTAATAATGTTTGTGGATTTGAAGCTGGAGCTGAGGGCTGGGTAAATGTAAGCCAGCGTTCTACTTTACCACCAGCACTCACTACAATTACTTTCTGATTCTTATGCATCTGCTCATTAGAAACCGAAGTCATAGCAGTGCCAGCAGTTGAAATGCCACCATCTACTCTTCCCACTTTCTCCAGACCAGGGACTTTCATAAACTTTTGCTTAGTGTAGATCTTTTGTCTGCTTTCATCATGCAATAATCTCTGCACTTCTGCTAACTTCTGTGTGGTGTGACTCATCGATCTAGCAGAATCATTCTCAGATTTCACTGTGTAGTCTTTCCTGAAAGGTTTTATATCTTTAGAATCAAGGTCAGATGGTATGTTAGGAAGTGGGTTGCCTCTTTCACTTTCTTGGTCATCCAGATGCCAATCTGGATTCAGCTCTATTTTGAATTCCACTGTATCATGCTTGTTTTTATACTGCTGGCAGTATGTATGATGGGATTCTGCTTCAGATGTAACTTTACTCAGGAATCCAGGTTTTATTTCTGTCATAATAAATGATTAATTTTTTTTAATCTATAAATAATAAAAGAGCTCTGATAAAGTAGTTATACCTGACCTCAACCTTACATTACTAACCCATATCTACTCTTCTAAATTCTTCAACACTTCCATAAAGCATGTTATGCTATAATGTTTAGGTCTATCAACTAATAGCAGTTGAGTCCTCAAAGATCATCTTTCAATACACCCTAATAACAACAGACAATGTGATTTGGGCTAAATTTGCACATAGCCAAAAATCAACACATTGCAAAGTCCTCTGGGGCAAATGTAAATGATACTACACCCAAAACATTTTACAAGAAACATATAGTCAGTGATAACTCACCATTAAAAGTCTCAATAGAACTTAAAGGTTCTTGAGAATGAAGCTGGTATTCCGGGTCAAAAAGTTCCTCCTTCAATGTAGGCAAATATGGACCATCTCCATTTTCTACAGTCATGTTTGCCAAGGTTTCCTCAGCATATTTACTTCTTGCAGAAGATTCAGCATCCTTAGTGACAGTCAAAAGACAGTAGTCGCAATGATTAGCTCTGACCAGAAGACTATGTAAATTTCAGCAATTGTTTTTTAAAGGGGCAAAAATAAAATAAACAAAAAAAAAAACCCATCAACCCATACCACAAATGGAAAATGTGAAAAGTGAAAACTGAAAAAGGTGTTTGACATTGAGAAAATCAAAAGTATTCTGAATACAAATTTAATAAACTGCTGGTTTTTTCCTGTTGCATGTCACAAACTGCATGAGGAAAATGAACATTTTTTTCTGTTGATGTTATTAATTAATAACACTTAAATTAGCTACTTGGCCATAAGAAAGTTACCAGTAAACAAAAGGAAGAGACACTGGGCCAAGCCGTAATAGCCAAGAGTTTTTCAAATCTGCTAAATGGCTTTTTAGAATGCCTAAACATGTTAATGAGATTTACTCTTCTTTGGCAATCAGGAACCTAAAGCTTTAATCTGATCGTGGAGTAACTAATAAACGTTAAATGGTGCATGGCTTACTTGCTTTTCCTCTTTTACCCATCTGTCAACAACACTGGAGCTGCTTGACAACACAAGCAGACTTTCTGCAGCAGAGACCTTGGGTTTCAAAAGAAATAAACATAAATTATAAGTGCCTGAATATTGCTTCTCATTAAAGGCACCTAAGTTTATCCCTACTTTACTGTTTTTACACAGTCAGTATTTATATTCCACTTGAGGTTGAAGTTACAGGTAGAGAAAATTACTTGAGACTTACCTGTTCTGCCACATCTGTTATTCTGTGAGCAAGCCTGGGTTTAGTGGATGGTGCATGTTCAACTTCTACAGCATGGACCTGAGGAAGATATTTACAATATAGAGAATTACAGTTGTCACAAAAGAGTTAATAACATTATCATTTTGAAAAGATTTTAAAAGCATCTACAAACCTATTCAAGGATACAGGATGGTTCTCTCTTTCTTTGAATCTTTTTTCTCAGTTATTTTTAGGGAAATGGTATAAGCCGTACTTAATTGTTTTGCATTTTTATCAAACAAAGAATAGTGTACTGAATGTCAAAACATGTCTACAAAAATATGACATCCCTTGTTTCCAAGCACTCATGATGTAGGGTCAGTTCAGTTAGCATGCACAAAGGTTGTGTACTCTATTTCTTACTTCTCCTGTAGCACCACCAAGATTAGCCATCCATGCATCTTCATACCTGTTATAAATCTGCAAAATAAATTATATTTTAAGTAGACTAATCAGAAAATCCACATAATTGCAAACAACATTAAGACCTGAAATATTTCTTTCAATTTTGTGTAAATCAAATGATTCATAAAAAAATAATTTACAAAAGTTTTTTTAAATCGAACAGCCCATTATATTATTTTAAAATAATTTTATATGCAATTTACACTATTGTTCTGCACTGATTACTTAGCACTGTAAACACTCCTCAAATGCTTAACTTTGGTTGCTTTACAATTTTTATTTTGCAGTTCAGACAATAAGCATATCTTTTAAGGAAGTATGTACATTCATTAATATTATTATTGTTAGTTGCTACACTCTTACTGTACATGTCATAACAAGAAGCTGATTTTATTTATATGACTTTTGTGTTTAATGAAGGGTAAAAATTACTAACTGCAGTATTATCATAGCAACAATGTGCAGCCATCAATGTAAATTTGTACTGAGTTCTTTATAAACTGAACGACATGGTCATAATGTAACAGGAATAAAACAAGGCATCTTCCCATGAAAATTTGATGCCATTGGTGGTGCTGTGGATAAAGCACCAGCTATTGCCACAGCAGTTAACACTGGGTTTTGTAGGTACAGATCGTGCATGGATAGTCCTTTCTCTCTTACTTGATACATGTAAGCAGGACTGATTATTGGTTGTTTTTTGCTGGTCTTCCACCCTCGGTGTGTATTCGTTCCACTGCTCAAGCACATTCATATTTGCATGGAGGTTATGCAGGGTGTTTTCAGCCCACCTTTAGTGGCGGCAAAGGCATACAAATAAAAAAATCTATTATTTAGTGAAGTGTCAGGTTATTGATTAATCTTAAGCTGTAAATCTTTCTTGACTGTAGGCTGCTTTTGAATTTATTGGTTGAAGGAGCTTTCTGATTGGTTGACATTTTACTCGACCGAAATGAATTGCAAATAAACCTTGTTCTGTATGCAATTCAAATAATAATTAATAAGAAGATAAAGTGCTCTTATATAACACGCCTTCTCATCCACTTCAGGCAAGCTAACTATGTGCGAGTTCCAGAAATATTGTTAAATTATTGTGACTGACAGTGGCAAAGAAGAGTTGAGCATGGAAGAAGATCCACGAGCTGAGAGCAAGATCTAAATTACCGTAAATTTCGGACTATAAGCCGCGACTTTTGTCCCAGCTTAAACAGCCATGCGGCTTGTTTGCGGATTTTTCCGGAGTTTTCAGATTTCGATTAATTTTTTGATGAGCTTCATGTTCAACTGCATGTTAACTGTTAACGTTGCTACAGTGATAACTGCTCACATTTTAAAATCAAAGCCGCATAAAACTGAAGCATCAGATCAGCTGCTGAAGCACTGTACATACGTACCTCATCATGCCGAAAATGAGACGATGCCTACGATGCAGGTTTCATATGTCTGCGGCTTATAAACCAGTGCGGCTTATTTGTGAAAATTAAGACTTAAAAAAATTTAGCGGGTGCGGCTTATAAACAGGTGCGCTCAATGGACCGAAATTTACGGTCGATCGTGATCCGCAGTTTCACAAAGCGCGGCTGCTATGTCACAGTCAAGTTAAAGACGCTGTAGGTGGAGAAGATCGGCAATCAAGTAGAAATTAAGTCGATCGTAGATAAAAGAGGCCACAGGTAATGAAGCAGCCCAGCGTAAGAACGCTTAAGATACCAGCAAAAAGCTTAGAAAAACAAAGGGCACTTTATACAATCAAAAACAGATGACCCCAGCAGAAAAGAAAATCTAAGAAAGCCACTCCAACCACATCAAGCCGGTTATGCAAAGGGATATCGTTCACTCAAATAATTGATGCTTCACACTTTGTAAAAATAAAAGGCAATAACAGAATGAAACCTGTGTGCTGGTTGAGTGATTCGTATTAAAACTACTCCCTGATGGCGATCGGTGAACGTCGATCAGTTAACATTATCTTAATGTCGATAATAAAGCATTTATCGCCAAGTAATTTTTTTTAAACTCACCACCGAAGTCTTGAACTGTTTGGTTGCAAATAATGAAGGTATTGTCACGTACGGTTTCTTAGGGCCACTACCTCCCACAAAGTGTGCAGAACAAAGGCGACTGTTTTGTGTGTAAACAAACTTCTTCAACACAAGTTTAATACGAGCCTTCCACACATTGGCCACAGTCTGATCTGCTGGAAATCGATGGAGAGAAATCTTTTTCCCATCTACAAGCATGCCACCAGTGTTGCTACATACACAGCAGCAGTGGCCTTTGTGTTTTGTCCCATTTTCACTCATTTTTTCAGTGTGTGTCGACATGTCATGGGGCCCGGAAGTTGCAAGTGGAACATTAGTTCCACACCAGAAAGAAAAAAAAAAGGACACTAACTGCATCAAACTAGCTTCGTCGAAAACCTCAATAGCTACCAAAAAAAATACAAACAGCAACAAATACTCCGTCAATCATGTTCACTTTCCTCTTAGAAAGACATCGTTACCACTTTGTCCACTTTACATAAACATTCGGTGGGCAAGAAAGTGGCAAATGTAAGGGACATGAACGCGTCTTGCTATTCTTGTAAGGGAGATAAATAACCTCACCTTACCATCTTGATTAGAATCGTACGTGTGTGCAAAATGAATTGGATAACAGTTTCTCAGCATAATATAGATAAAATTTAGCTTTTACTGATTTTTTTCTCTTTACCTTAAGGTTGAATTCTATAATTATACAATTGGTATAGTATGTATTGTAAAATTATATAATAAATTGCATAGCTATATACAATGCCTAAAATGTATATAATTTGTAGAACTATACAACAAATTTATTTTTATACACCTGTTCGCAGAGCTGGGCACCGGAGGTTTTCTCCAGGTACTCCGGTTTTCTCCCCCCCCCCTTTTCCTCCCATAGTGCGAAATCGTCGTTAGGTGGAAGCACTTTTCTACTAAATAAACCAACCAACCAACCAACCATTAACAGCTTCTATATAATTTAATTATATAATTACAGAACACATTCTGTAGCTATAGAGAATTATAAAACAATCCCCTCTTAGTACTCCTTAGAAAGGCCTATGGGCTGTGTCACATGTGGCTAGCTTCATAAGTAACTTTTTGTTCTTTCTGATTGTTTTGTTCCTATTTATGGTGCATCAAGGTGCAGGTGGGCTACATTATTCCTCCTCAGCTGTTCTCATGCATATTACTGGGTCTATGCTGTGTGATGTTATATCATATAACTGTCACTGAGACCAATCATAAGCTGCATGGCTTGTTTGTTGAAGGTGTTTTTGTATCAAATATGTTACTTTCAGCATGCCTTCACCATGCAGCATTGCTGGTACATAACTAGTGTTTTGTCAACTCATTTGCATTTGTAAATTTTTACAGTAGATTTTTAATAATTGCACAAAAGGCTTGTGTATAATTTTCACTGATGTAAACAATATGCATTCTAAATATACAATAATAATTCAAATGCATTCCAAAGGAACATTAAGTTCTCTATTACATGATTTGCTGGAAGACAGACAAAAGTACATGCCTGTTTCTATGAAAGAAATTTTTATACTTCCAAGATGTAAATAATTTCACAGATGGAAGACCTATGCTTCATTGTGATTTTTTTTTTTTAGGTTCGTCTGTTGTGTTCGTAGCGGGAGCGCTTAATTAGAGACAGCATGTACTGCTGACAGTGCTTTGTTCCCTCCCCCCTGCACCCCTTCCACCCCTATACTTTGTCGCGCGAGCGGAGCATATATAGCGAGATAGACAGACCACATGTCATTTCGCCCCACACCAAAAGTCAATTCGTCCCACGTTGGTCCATTTCGTCAGATCGTCCCAAGCCCAAAAGGCGAATCGATCGCAGACGAAACAATTAAAGTAGTTATTAACGTCAAATATATTACCAAAAAGAGCCATAGCGTTGTTCGAACAATAAAGATACGCAAGTTCGGCTGCCTATTTTAAACAGAGCTATGCGAATAGGTTAATCCACTGTTTTACTAAACAAAAAAATGGCCTCTAGGCAATCAGTCAGTCGTCCCTTGCCTGGTACCTGACGTTGGGGGAGCACATGGATAGACACGGCAGCTGACAGGGTCTGCCACTCTTGCCTATTGTGGACGATAGTGAGCAGGTCCTGTACAGGACGACCAGTCCAGTCTTTGACGTTCGTAATCCAGTTCTTCCTCTGGCCACCGCGGCGTCGGCCACCCTCCAAGGTGCCTTGAAGGATAGTCTTCGACAAGGTATCGTGCCGGTTCACATGGCCAAAGAAGACCAACTTACGTTGCTTGACTGTTGATATTAAAGGTTCCTGGTGTCCTACGAGTGTATGTCGTTGTTTTTATGTTCTTTGTTTGAGATCCGGAGCAGCCTCCTCATCAGGCACTTGTTCTCGAATGCTTGGATATTCTCCTTTCCGTTTCGGCGAACAGAGTCCACGTATCGCGTCCGTAAAGCAGGATAGGCATTACCAGGAATTTGTACCGTTTGTACTTGGTAGTTGGTAGTGAACCTTATAGCTATGCCAGATCCTATCTAGCCTAGCCATTGTTGCTGCTGCTGCAATCCTGATGCGGATATCTGGCGTGGAGCTGCCGTCCTTGGAGATGGTGGCTCCGAAGTATTTGAAGCTGCTTACCTCTTCGAGCTGTATCCCGTTCATATAGGTCTCTGCTTTGCCGTTGCCATTGATCATAACTTTTCTCTTTTCAGTACTGGTCTCTATTCCATATGCATTTGAGCTGTCTGTCAGTCTGTTATTTAAGTCTTGCAGTTCTTTGTTATTACCTGCTAACATACCTATGTCATCTGCAACGCTTAGGTTGCAGATCGGTCTTCCACCAATGGAAATGGAAGTATGATGGTCGTGAAGAGCTTCGAGCATGATGTTCTCCAAGAAGATATAAAACAGCACCGGTGATAGGGGACATCCTTGACGTACCCCTAGGCAATACGCATGCAGCAAACGTATCTTTTCTTTAAACAATCTTTTAAATTAAAGATCTTGTCATTTTATCGTGAACTTTTTTAGACTTTTTTTTTTGCTTATTATAATTATTATATGCAGACTTCGGTGATCGGGTAGTCATTTAGCTCAAAGCACATACTTATTCACCTTTTGGGCTTGGGACGATTTGACTTTTCTGTCTTGGTACGAAATGGACCTACGTGGGACGAATTGACTTTTGATGTGGGACGAAATGGTAGGGGCGAAATACATATGACTCTTTAAAAATTTTAACAGACCCATGCGAATACGTTTAGCCACATATTTTACTAAACAAAAAAAAAAAAAAAAAAACGGGTGCTAGGCAATAAGCGTGCAGCGAACGTATCCTTGCAATGGCAAAGACACGTGTCACTTTTCTCTTAAAGCCATTTTTAAATGAAGGGTTTTGTCATCACTTTATTATGGACTTGTATTTTGACTTTTTTGCTTATTATTATTATTATTATAATATGCAGAGACTTCGCTGATCGGGCATTCTTTATTAATATATAGCTACTTGTTTCATCGGTGATCGATTCGCCTTTCGGGCTTGGGGCGATTTGACTTTTTGTCTTGGGACGAAATAGACCATACATGGGACGAAATGGAGATACGTATAGTACGAATTGACTTTTGGTGTGGGAGGAAATGACCCCCCACCCCGTAACAGACAACACAGCAGGTGACGTAGTAACCAATATTTTAGTATAAATAGCAGGCAAAATTCAGTTCTTGCACCTGTTACCGAAAGGCGACTGGTCCTGCTTGGAAATGCAGCGAAAGACCACCCCGAATACGAGAGAACCGAAGTAGTATAATTTGCTGCAAGGAAGTTTGGTCCCGCAGGAAAGCGGCTCATGTCACTCAACCCCAGGGAGTTGTTACGTTTTAGTAGGCTAGGTATAGATGTGTTAGGATAGAAATAGTGGCAGTTATATGTGTAAATAATGTAAATAAAATATCTGTCTTTGAACTTATTCACCTAGCTGTGTGAATCAGTCCGCACGAATACTAGAGTGATGTACATGTGTCCTCGTCGTGTGAATGAAATGAACGTGTATCACTAGAGCAAAAGAAATTGTGTCATCCGTAATTTGACACAGCAAACCACGCATGAAGATCCATGGAGTCGAACAATGCACAGTTAAAAATGTTTGGGAAAAAGCAGGGTCTTCTGTGGATTCCAAGGTCGGCTAAATGCGGATGTGTAGTAGATGTAAAAAGAACGCAATGCGAGGTATCACAGACAAACGAGAGCTGGAATTTTAGCAGAAAATTTTCCTTGGGAACTTGCATCCTCTTCCTTGGAACTCTAAAGAGGAACGGACTGACTGGCGCTTGGGCTGCAGTGTTAGCCCGATCGAGTGAGGAAGCGGATCGCTTTCTAGTGTGGATCTGTCCGGCTACATGTTCATCGTACGTTGTACCTCCACCCATTAATGATAAACTGCATGCTGTGAGGCTTGATTATGAACCTAGTACAAATATAGTCCTCCCTCTATCCCTTTTTGTGTTTACGCACCTGTATGTACCAAAATATTGCACTTTTTATATGCAGGAAGGGGTACTCGCTTCGCCTTGTTCATGTGGATACTTGTATCGTAACAATGGTTGCTAGCTATAACTATGTTACACAATTTATTTAAAAACAATATTTGGTCTGCAACTTCTGTTACTTCATGCTACTTCAACACAAAGTGATCACATACACTTACTCTTTCCTCATTTAGACATAAAAAGCAATAAATAAAGCTTTTAAATCAGATAATTTACTGATCATGCCGTATGATGTTTGTTAATACCATCTTGTCAGACCAATGCAAAGTGCACAATATGCCTATATTTTATTCAAGTCCACTGCGTTAGCTGCTTATGCTAAACAGGGGAAATATGCTACTTAATTTATTATGCTCTATTATCATCATTAATATTACAGTCTCAAAGTTAAGTGTACTAGGCCTGCCATCACAGGTTGGGACATGCAGGATAAAAGTGCATCATTATTATTAATGAAGATACCACTTTATTTATCCCAGAGGGCAATTAGTAGTTCTATAGTCTATTAGGAAGCAAGGGTTAGAACCACATAGCATAACAATGAATCCCATAACATTCATGTTCACCAGACAGACACCCATACAATCATGATTTAAAAACTCTTATATGATCTACATTCATCTGCAGATATAACTTGTGAAATACCATTTTACAAACAAAATATCTCCTATGAATATCATCATGTTCTTTCAAATATTTGCAAGCATCCTGGATAATTCCTGTCTTTAAACATTTTAATGAAGCAGCAGAAATACTGCTTAAAAAAAATACAATGAGATAGGATATAGAATGAATAATTGACACCATCTAAAGAGCTGTTGACGTTCTATCCAAAATGATAAATATATTACCAGCATATTTTTCAGGAATGTTGCCTTAATATGATCTACACAAAAACTGCTTTATGTATCAGCTCAAGTTTTTGAGCTGTATACATTTTAATGCCGTTACTTCTCACATTATACTGATCTACAACTTATGTTTGAAAACTAAAGTGTAAGGAGCATTTGTGCTGAATTTTAAAATTTTAGAAACGTTTGTGGTTACAAAGACATAATTAGCCTAAAATTTATTAACAGAAAAGAACTAAATACTAGCACATGATTCAAATTAAATATCTTCCTGTAAGAGAGTGCTCCAGCAGGTGTTTCATGCAAAAAACAGAAATTTAAAAGATAATCATTATTCTAAAAGCTTGACCACAAAATAAAATAAAAGCCAACAGCAAGGAACATATTAGTCCTTTCAATCTACAGAGCCAGATCACGCTGTCACCAATACCACAATGATTACAATTAGCTGATGTCAAAAGTACTGATGCAGTGGTGTTAATTAATCGCAAAGCCTCTTCACAGGGTCTGAAACTTGAGAATGGTACTGCATATGTCTCTTCAATGCCCCACTGGATCCAAATGCAATACCACACTGGCTGCACTCATAAGGTGACATGCCTGCATGTGTCATCACATGCTGCTTTAAGCCACCAGGACGCTGGAATGTGGCACCACACACATGGCACTTATATGGCTTGTCCCGCATGTGTATACGCAGGTGTAAGTTTAAAGAGGAAGTGTCTTTGAATGCCTTCTCACAGAATTTGCATGGGTATGGCCTCTCACCAGTGTGCACACGTACATGGATTTTATAGACTGACGGTGTAATGAAAGAGGCTGGACACTCGGGGCACTTGAGGGGTCCATCTCGTGTGTGCGTTAGTCTGTGACACTTTAGGTGTGCCGAGCTTGAAAACTTCTTAGAGCACAACTCGCACTGGAAGCGTTTCTCCCCTGTGTGGTGATGCAGATGGGATTTCAAGCAGGTTATATACTTGAAAGTCTTGGGACACTGGTCGCAAGCAAATGGCCTCTCACTGCCATGTGTGCGCATATGATTGTCAAATGCACTCGGACGGCTAAACTGCTTGCCACACTTTGGGCAAAGGTTTATCTCATGCTTCCGATGAATTTGTATGTGAGTGCGAAAGTCTTGGAGTTTCCTGAAAAGTGAATCACAAACCTCACATCTGTATGGTTCATCTTCAACCATGATTTCTTTGGGAGGCTTTAATCTATCTCGTGTGCCAGTACAAACTTCGAAACTGCTTAGAACATCTGTTTTGTGCAATGCAGAGTCTTTGGGGCGCACCCACACTCCAGTCAATTTAGGAGCAGTGGGTTTCTGGTCTGAACTGCAGGTTGTGCTGGATGATGCTTGGTTTACTGAATTTGTGCTAGCTAGAGATTTTGGCCAAAGTCTTCCATTTGCAGTGGAACATGTCAATAGATGCCTCACTAGTGTAGGCTGCCCTTCAATCCTAGCATCACAGTTTTTACAAATAAGAGGACTAGAACCAGCAGAAAATTTCTCAGGCATTTCAGCAACACCCTGCTGTTTCTCAGCTGAGGGCAGTATTTTCTGACCACCACATTCTATAGATTTTTCTTTAGAGGAAGTTGTTTTTTGGTCAGGATGTGACATCTGTACTTTCAGGTCATGTGAGATGCCAGAATCTTTGGAAGTAGAATTCTTTTCACCTGTAGGCATCAATAAGATTATCCTTCGACCACCACCATTTTTTGTTGGTTGTCTAATGACAGCATTAGGAGTCACAAGCAATATTGTTTGTGAATTTAAAGCTGGAGCTGAGGGCTGGGTAATTGTAAGGCAGCGTTCTACTTTACCACCAGCACTCATTACAATTACTTTTTGACTCTTATTCAGCTCCCCATTAGAAACTGAAGTCATTGCAGTAGCGTCAGTTAAAACGCCACAATCTGCATTCTCCCCTTTCTCCAGACCATGGGCTTTTATGAACGACTGCTCAGTGTAGATCTTTTGTCTGCTTTCATCATGCAATAATCTCTGCACTTCTGCTGACTTCTGTGTGCTCTGACTCAGCGATCTTCCCGAAGCATTCTCAGATTTCACTGTGTAGTCTTTTTTGAAAGGTTTTATGTCTTCATAGTCAAGCTCAGTTGCCATGTTAGGAAGTGGGTTGTCTCTTTCACTATCTTGGTCATCCTGATACCAATCTGGATTCAGCTCTATTTTGAATTCCACTAGGTCATGCTTGTTTTTATAATGTTGGCAGTATGTATGATTGGATTCTGCTTCCGATGCAACTTCACTCAGAAACACAGGTTTGATTTCTGTCATCAAAGAATAATTTTTTTAATCTATAAATAATAAAAGAACTCTGAAAAAGCAGTCATACTATAACAACCTACTGTCACATTACACAGTAGAATTTTAAAAATGCGTTATCTAAATACTTAAACATTTTTAGGTCTATCAATAGCGGCTCAGGCTACTACTAAAAGTTATCAATTATCATTTTTCAACACACCATGATAACTATAGACAATGTAATTTTGGTTGAATTTGCTCATTGCCAAGAAATTAACACTTGATTACAAACTGCAAATTCGTCTAGGCCAAATGTTAATGATACTACACTCAAACAATTATACAAGAAATGTACAGCTAGTGATAACTCACCATTAAAAGGCTCAATGAAAGCTAAAGGTTCTTGGGAATTAAGCTGGTATTTGATCAGATCAAAAGGTTCTTCCTTCAATGTAGGCAAATTTGGACCAACTCCATCTTTTACAGTCGTGTCTGCCACGGTTTCCTCAGCATTTTTACTTCTTGCACAAGAATCAGCATCCTTAGTGACAGTCAAAATGATCAGGTCTGACAAGAAGACTAGGTAAATATTTGCATTTGCACTTTAAAGGGGCAAAAATAAAATGAACAAAAAAACCCCCTTCAAACCAATACCACAAACAGAAAATGTGGAAATGGAAAACTGACATGGTGTTGAGAAAAGCTAAGTGTTAATAGCTAAGAGTTTTTAAAATCTGCTAAATGACTTTTTAGGACTCCTACTTGCTAATAAGCTTTACTCTTCTTTGGCAATTAGGAACCCAAAGCTTTAATTTGATCGTGGAGTAACTAATAATTGTTAATTGGTGAATGGCTTACTTGCTTTTCCTCTTTTACCCATCTGTCAACAACACTGGAGCTGCTTGACAACACAAGCAGACTTTCTGCAGCAGAGACCTTGGGTTTTGAAAAAAAATATTCATAAATTATAAGTGCTTGAATATAGCTGCTCTCATTAACTCTTACTGTACTGGAGGTTTTGCGTGCATAGCTACTTTATGTTTGGTTGTGTCGCAAAGACTTGCTGATTAAATGCAAGTATAAAGCGAAAGTAGACCCTTTGTATACCAAACTAAGGAAAATGAAACAAACAGATATGATATTAAAAGGAAAAGGATAATGGAATCACAGAAATTGAAATATCTTTGATTTAATTACAAATAATAATTGTTAGTGTGGGCTTCTAAATACAAATGATTAACATTACATAAAAAGAACATTTTCTGCTTAAGACATTACATTTCTGACAAAGATTTTAATATACGTTTAATTTTCCTTAAAATCACACAATTTTATTAAATTCTAATTATATTCGCCTGAGATATTGCTGTCTAAATGTGGATACTGTTTTGCTGGTGTCCTCAAAAAGACTCTTTGCAAGTGCAAAATGATGACTAAAAGATAAGATAAGATAATACTTTATTTGTCCCAGAGGGCAATTGGGTGGCAGCTCGATACAATTTAACACACACAAAAAAACACACACATATACACACAGAACACACACATAACCCACCCACACCATACAACACACATCACACAACACCCATCCACACACACACACATTCATATGCACCAGACAGGCTTCCCCATTCATGTTTCATTCATTCGCACAGCACCATTCAAGAGACACACGGCCGAAACAATGAATGACAGCCGCAGTCTGTTAGTCCTGCATGCAGGTAGACAAAATCGGCGGCCTGATGGGAGCTGGACAAACTCTCTCGACAGTATATGCCTGTCATCACAGAGGATTGCAGACACCTTTAGAAATGTCGGCCTGTCATACAGAGTCTGAAGAGTAGTTTGGGCTGTCCCAATGACTTTTGAGCAGGTGGATACCACACGATGTAGGCTGCTCTTGTCCTTCACCGATAAACTGTTGTAGAAACAGATAGACAAGAAGGACAGCACGCTCTCTATGTGCGATCTGTAAAAAAAGCTGAAGAAATTGGTGGGAGACAGAGAAAGACCAGCTTCCGGAGAAGGAAGAGGCGCTGCTGAGCTTTCTTCACGATGGCTTGGGTGTTGACATCCCAGCAAAGTCGCCTGTCGAAGATGGTGCCCAGGTATTTAAAAACAGTAACCGTTTCCACCTCCTTGTCGTGGATGACACTTACAGGACTTGGTGGAGAATTCCGACGGAAATTGAAAACCATCTCTTTGGTCTTACTCACATTAAGGTCGAGGAAATTGTCATCGCACCAGGCAATAAATTCTTCCAAGGCTGCACCGTGGGTGTCTGCTGGCCCGCTAAGGAGAGAGAGCAGTGCCGTGTCATCAGAGAATTTGACGAGGTATTGACCCTCATGGTTACTGCGACAACTGTTAGTATACAGAATAAACAGAAGCGGGGATAAAACACAGCCTTGAGGTGAGCCGGTGCACGTTGTGATTAAGTCGGAAAAAGTACCATTGACAAGTACTCGCTGCTGCCTGTCAACCAAAAAGTGGATGATCCATGACACTAGCTGATGATCAAAGGAAAACTCATCGAGGAGTCTTCTAGCTAGGATATGTAAAACTAAAGAAAAATGATTGAACTTTCAAGGTATGAAAAGTATTAAATAAAAGTGAAAGCCAGAAGATGTAAGAAAATCATCAATATGATTAAGAGAAACAGTTTTTGGCTCCAGCTAAAGTCTAATATTTTAAACAGATAATCATTAAATTCTATGCAAGTTACTTAAATTTTTATTACAAAGGAGGTATTTCAAAATCCTTTTGCTACATCACCAGTCATGACAAAATTGCATGCTGGAAAATACTTTCAGAGTTAATAAAAGTAATTATAAACGCAACCACAGTGAAAACCAGAATTTTTTGGGGTAAAAATTTACAAAAAATGTGCTATTTGAGATGTTATTAGTAACTGTTAGCAATTATAAAATGTAAAGAAGAATTCAACTTAGATGTCTTTTTCATGAATCCCAGACACTTAATCCCCGGACACTTAATCCCCTAGACACTTAATCCCCAGACACTTAATCCTCAAAATGAAATTTCAACTAAAAAAATTATGAAGTGAATGAAAAATTTAATTCAAATTCAAATAATACTTAACTTCAACATTTATAACATCCCAGTCTTACGAGAGTTACCCAGAGTTACCACGCGACACATTTCTCTTACGGTTATAATATTTATAGTTCACAAAATAGCAGTTTTGAGTGTTGTGTCGCACTTTGGGGATTAAGTGTCTGGGGATTAAGTGTCCGGTCACCCTTTTTCATGAACAGTGGTGGCATTGTTTGGAGAAATAAAACTATTTTCTTTCCCTTTTATAACATTATCTTCATCAGAGATGATAAAAAAACATACTCTGAATAAAAACTTTCAGATTCAGATTCAAAATATAATAATAATAATAATAATAATAATGTGAGCTTTTATAGCGCAGTTCCCCAGCAAAAACCAGGCTCACCGCGCTTGACAAAGAAAAATATGTCAACAAGAAAAGAGAGAAAAGTGCCCTTGAAGCAACCAGCAAAAAATTAAAATTCATAAGGGTAATTTCAACACACACGTGGACAAATAGACACACGGACACGTCAACATGAATAGAAACATACATAGAATATGACAGTTTAGATCTGAAATTAAAACCAAAGAGCTGCTCACAACCACTGTGCTCGCATAGTGAAAGCGAAAAGACCGGAAACTATACAGCTCTTTTTGTAATCTTCCTCTTTTTTATTAACGCATAAATTATTGTTAAAAATGTTACTTGAGTACTTTAACATAAATTTTTAATTATTTTTAAGTACTTCTAAAATAATTTTTTACATAAAGTTTTACAGTAAAGGGATTGTTCTTATATAATGGGGGGCATTCAATATTGTATTTTGAAAATCAATCAGTTCTTCCTCTGGCCACCGTGGCGTTGACCACCCTCCAAAGTGCCTTGAAGGACAGTCTTTGATAAGGTGTCATGGCGGGTCACATGGCCAAAGAAGACCAGCTTACGTCACTTGACTGTTGATAGTAGATAGTAGATTTACCATTTAGACAACTAAAGAACTGATTCTTCATAATCAGTTCAGGCAGTTCTGAAGAATCTTCACCTCCATCATTTTCCTAGCTAAATAATAATAATCTCATTTTTATTATTTCATGATTGACTGCATCGTATGATAACCTTTATGTATTTAAGCTGGCATTTCTGTTATTTCAGATCACACTGCATCAGTAAACAGGTAAGTTCATTCTTAAGTTTTAGTCTTAAGTTCATTCTTTTTAGTTTCAATATATGTTCTATGAACAATGTAAAAAAATATTACTTACGAGGTCTTTCCTAGGTGAAGGTTTTGGAGAGACAACTGGTCTGGTAGGCATCATTTCTGTAAGTAGGCTTCCAAAAATATGAAACTGCTTCCCTAATGGACCTATATGAAAAAAGTATTTGTTTCATTTGTGCTTACTAATTACTTATACAACATTGAATAAAATCAATGAATTTGTGTGAATTCGTAAATAACACCAGAAGTAATATTTATATACATACTTGGCTACTTAAAAAGCAAAACAGACCCAAGCATATGTAAATACACATTGACTAATCACTTAACCAAATCCTTTAGTTTTATTGCTACATAGTATGCACATCCCTCTGCTGTTGGCACTGTCGTCATTGTGACAGTGAACAATTATCACAATACCTTTCCTAAACACAGGGGTCGTCTGGTGGCACAGTCGTTATACCTGTCACCAATACAGTGAGGACTGGTTGTCCTGGGTTCAGATTTTGACTTAGGCATGCTGTACTTTCTTTGCATGCAGCACCTATTTACTGGCCTGTCTGTTTTGCCGTTAGTTGCTGGCTTGGCGTAAAACACTAGCCCCCCCCTCCTCCCCTGCTAAATACAGGTACATTGTTTCACTCGTTTCTGAAATAATTGTGAATCTCTGGTCTCCTAGAACTTCATCTACAGGAATAAACAGATTGAGAATATCATATATATATATATATATAGTCTTGAGTTATAAACTTATAATTAGAATGTTCTGTGTATGCATTAGAAACATACATAATCATCTCACAGAGCAATGGCACCTAGGTATTTCTTGAAGGCTTTATGATTTGAGTTATGTCTCCCTCTTAAGTCTAGATTGCTAGGAATTTCTAAAAAATTTTCTGTAGTATTCGGATATATGAATCTGAAAACTTCTGGCAGTGTGGCATGGATGACTTCACGTGGAAGCCACACTACAAGCTGTGACAGATGTCACCATTACATCAATCCAGAATGTCATAGTTTTGCTTACTAAGCTTTTAGAAACTTGAAACACCACCGCAAGATCACTGACAACAAGGTTCAGTCTGAGTTTCATTTATGTTATTAAAATATGGTTCTCAACACTTGCCTTAACAAAGCCACTGTTTTCAAAAGGGCTCAGCTGAAATTATTGTTTCTTCATACAGTAAAGAATTGTCATCACCTTTTATTTGCTTTAGGCATGTATCTTGCACATCATACTGGAGGCCAATTTCAGTCCTTTATATCTGGTCTGTTTCCGTAGCCTTTGAATCACTACTGACCACATTTTGTTTATCTGCCGTTAACTGAGGTCTTCTTGTAACAAAGCATAGAAAACAAATCTTGTAAGCAGGCCATCATACCATATATTTTCATTAAAAATTATTTTTCACACCACCTGACTATGACCTTAATTTAATTGTTTAACACCAGATGAGAATTGTAAAAAGTCATTTCTGGAGTACAGTGGATGGCTAAAGATAAACCTTTTGATAAACCTGACGCATTTTCTGCAGACTCCCTCCTTTTGAAAAAGCATCTTCAGTTTTGCAATGTATGCTCAACGTTTAAAGCTCCTTTCCTCTTTTCTTTATTTAATTGTTCCAAGGCTGCTTGGGGTCACAGACATGGCTGGACATGATCGAACAAAAATTCTTCTTTTCACAACAGGCTTATCGTAGCCAAGGAAGTTTTGCGGCAGTGGATTTTGGGGGGTTGGCTTCTTCTCAACAAAATGAAATAAACAAACGCTTAAATATTTCGGTGGCTTTTTAAGCCTAAGCTGAGCAAGCCATTCTCTTCATTCATCAAGAGTTTTGGGAGAAAAAAAGCGAAACAGGGGTTCACGCCCATAACTTCTTCTCGGTTTCCAAGGGTGATCAAAACAAGGATGATCCAGTGCATCCCGTAGCTTTTTGTAATTGTAAGTGCAGTTTATCACTGAACAGCAGGTTCCCCCCCCCCACTTTTGTACTTCTGTCTGTTATCCATATAGTTCAAACTGAGACACTTTTGGGTTGACCGCTAAACTTTAAACGGAAGTCCGATTAATGAAACTATTCTTAGTAATATGAATGGCTGCCATCACCTAATCGGTTTACTGAGCGCGGAAACAAGTCATTATCAAGGTAAGTCATAAATTAGTACTATGCACAACGAAATTACTTTAAGTTTGAAATTCATGAAATTTAATAAACTTAATTATTTGTTTTGAAGAAAATTATTTTAATGCATTCTTGCAGATTTTATTTAAAGACCCAAAGTGTCCTTTACCACGTGACTGAAAAAAGTAGGGTGAGAGCAGCCATGCACACACACGCACGATCAAGTACTCGGTGGTAGCATCACAACATATGCTGCTTTCAATGTTATACCACAAAGCAACACTTAACAAGAAACAAATCGCAATGAAAAAACGACTCACCTGGTTATCGCAATTAAAAATAATTATGTAGTATTCTGAATGAGATAAACTTCAAAATATCCTATTAATCATACTCAAGGGTTGCACGTCAGTGTGCGAAGAAAACAAACAAACAAACAAACAAATAAACCCCTGCATCTTCTTCGATATGCGAATGCCTTTGTTTTGCAGTAGTGTTTCTTTTTCTTTTCTATAGAATGAGGGCTATAGGTGTAAACAAGCATAACTTTTGCTTATTATTTTTACCCTTGTAAAGAAAGATTTGTCTCTCTCAGCTACTGTACCGTTTTTGTACTTTGTGAAGAATCACATCTCAAGGAGGGTAATAAGACGCAGACAAAACATCCCTACACATCCCTAATACTAAAACCAAACTGTTGTACTATATAATATGTACTGATAATAACTTCTACAATATTTGTTTCTGAGAATTTTTACGTAGTTTTGTAGAAATTTATTAATGGAATCTTGCTACAGAAAAAAGGTTCACTTACGTGGTTCTCCGCCCACTGTTATTTCAGCACCGATGTCTGGTGCGGCAAGTCCACACAACTTTCTTCGACCGTCTTCTCCAAGACTGGCAACAATTTCCAAACTAGAAGAATAAGAATCTTTTTTTCTTGTCGAAGTGACCCTCATTTTCACTGATTTTTCACACCCAAGATGTAATGTTGGGACGTAGTCGATTGAAGATGGGTCATTTATCTGAAATCCCGACACGAAGTGTAGACCGCATACTTTAGAGTGCGCTTTCGGCACAAAGTTCTCTCTTCGGATCGCTTGCAGCCACAGTTTTCTTCTTTTTTGAGCTTTTAGGCTTTTACCCATCGGGATACTAGAAAATATTAACGTTTCTCCTCCCTCTCTGTATTTTGATCTACGATTGTGACAGTTAATAACACAACAGCGATCATGCTTACCCATCTCGATCTGTAGTAAACACTAATGGCTCATAACCCGACTTCCGCTTTGACCACCGACGAGTGTGTACTGCGCATGCGCTAAATAATTGACGAAATACCTCAGAATCACAGACTTCTATGATCACGTTTAACATTTGCATAAAAAGTGTGTTTTTTTTCTAAATGCACAGCTGATGTCTGGAGAACATTTCCAAATGACACAGTTGACATCATTTCTGTTGCATACAAGTGGTTTAAATATTAGTGCAAGGACAGATGGTGGGAGGCATCATCCACAGTTATGGTCATAGCTGACACTTTTTGAAATTTTGTAAAGCATTTGTGGGATTAATTCAGCCATTGACTTTGACCTTAAATAATTTTAATATCCAGATACTGTATACACTACTTTTAAGCATTTTTGAAAAATAAAGTAATTAAAAATAAACATAGTTCACAGTGATGTGAAACAACTTTTGGTATATAAAAAGCCACTGAAATGAGTAAGTCACTACTGTTTTGACGTGTGCCCTCGTGTTGCCATCATTTTTGAAATTTTGTCTTCAGATATTTGTTTTTATGAATGATCACCCACCCACAATCACAAATGACATTTTAAAGAAATGATTTTTTGTATTATATTGAAACATATCTTACATCATTAATTATATCTCATAGTCTGTTAGCCACTATTTCTCTGTTGTCCTGCCTCTCATCTTGACAACAGGTTTTGTGCCCAATCTGTCATCTGTGAATAAATTATTTTGAATTGTCATTTGGATTTTGGTGTTGGTTATCTGCGAGTATGCTAGAATGTGTTGCTTTTTGATTAATAAACTGGTTTGTAGACTGCTCAGATGCTGGTAGCACTTACGGACTGGAACTTCATTGGGGCTGTGGTGGTAAAGCCCGCAGGAATTATAATGTGGTGAAAGGAGTAGTAAGGTTTTGATGGGTAGAAAGTGTCGCTGGTAACGAAGTGGTGCCTTGGTGACATGTGTGCAGGCCCATATGCATGTAGTGAAAGGGATGAAATTTCGATGGGATTTTAAGGGATGCTGTTTCTCATCAATCCTATGCTGACGACACGCAGCTTTACTGTTCCACTCCACTGGTTGAGTCTCACTCTGCTATTAACTCTCTAGAAGCTTGTATATTAGCGATGTCAAGGGCTGGAGGGTAAAAAACGATGATAAAACAGAAGCCCTCTTGTGCCATAGAAGAAAACATTAACCTTCGCTCGTCAGTCTGCCCAATCACATCAAGAGGGAGAAACCAACATCACCTTTATGTCATCCGTTAGGAATTTAGGAGTTATTGTCACTGATGACATGACACTTGATAAACTTGTTACAGCTGTCTGTCAGTCTGCCTATTATGAGCTCCGTCAGATCAGCGCCATCCGTCACTTTCTCTTTACACGCGCTACCAACACTCTTGTCTGTGCGTTAATTTGTTCTTTCTCGACTTGACTACTGCAACTCCTTGCTGGCAGGCTGCCCCTCGTACCTCATTCAGAGACTCCAGAAAGTACAGAACTTTGCTGCACGTCTGGTGCTTAGAGCAAAGATACGGCCAAAAGCGACCATGTCACTCCGCTCCTTCGCTTTCTACACTGGGTACCAATCCGTTCTCGCATTCATTACAAACTGTCTGTGCTGTGTTTTAATTTCTTTGTTGTATGGCTCAGGTCCTGATTATTTCTCTGAAGTTCTCATCCCTTAAGTTCCGCCAGACAATTACGCTCTTCGTTTGATGACCGTATCCTAACTGTTCCTGTCACCGGAACAACAACATATGGTCACAGGATTTTTGGCTACTGTGCAGCAAAACAATGGAACTCTCTCGCTTTCTATATCCGCCACCTTCCTACAACTGAATCCTTTAAATCTGCACTGAAAACGCACCTCTTCCTTGAGCATCACTCCTAACACAGTCCACACAATGCTCGTCCTTCTTACCCTCCCCCCTTCCGCTCTTGCTACTTTTCTACCCATCTTTTTCTGCAGAATCACTATTTTCCCTGTTCCTGTTACTTGGTGCCTTTTTGTGTTTTTTATCTTTGTTTTCTGTTTGTCGTCGGTAATGTCGTTTATTCTTCCGTCCCTCGATCGTGTTCTGTCCATTTAATCCATGTCTCTTCCCCGTTTTAAGCGCTAAGAGCATGCTCTCTATGAGTGTGAATATGCGCTATAAAAATCTTTATTATTATTATTATGTGGCCACCACTTACAAAACCAAGAGCCTACGATGGGCCTCACCATGTCAGGCCTATTTTAAACCCAGAAAGGGTCGAGATGGGGGCCCACAATTTTTTGCAGACTGGGCAGGCATCAAATATATGTTACCGCACATTACTTTACCATCTTAGACCATGTTAAAAACTTTCAGATAGGTTACCAGTTTTGAAGCAAATCTAGTTAAGTGACGCGAACATATTGCTACCCTGTGACGATTGAAGGAGCGTTCTTCTCGATCGATTGCTTTCACGAGTGCAGCTCGACATCTGTCGTTTTCCCCCAGTTTTGGAAGGTGGCGAAGCAAAAGACCTCGACAATTTGCTCTCTTTGTGTTGCTTCTAGAAATCACACAATTTTCGCCACCAGGCATCTTGATAACTATGGATATAAAAAGTGCCACATTCGCAACAGCAAACACGTTAACCGAATGTTGCGTACGCGTATTCGTATAGTTCAAGCCGCATGCTTAGTGGCACATACTAGACTGGTAGGAGATGTAGCTAGTCCTGTTAATTAGCGTTTATAGTATACATGCACTGAAGCTGCTAATGACGACCCCAGGCACGAGCGAGGCAGGGCCCAGCCCCGCTAATGACGACGCCAGGCACGAGCGAGGCAGGGCCCAGCCCTGCCACTAACCCACCCACCCACCCACTAACTCACCCACCCACGTCACCCACAGTGCATGATACGCGGCGTTCTGGAGCCGATTGCTTGCTTTCCTGAAAGAGTGCAAAAACATGTCAGCCTACTTGATCCTCCTCAGAGCAGTGTTTTACAAAATCTTTAGATGCGATTATAAGTAACGATCGTTTTTAACCTGAGATTTTGAGCAGAAATGATTTAAAACGTCAATTTTTATTATTTAAGCCCCACGTGTTTTGGCTTGCTTTTCCCTTTAAGGCAGACAGCGAAAGCTCTTGGAACAGCAAAGAGACAACCTTTACGGTCTGCGCTCTGCCGCATGTGCCGTAGTCTTGGAAATTCGATGGAAGATCATCACTTAGTTTGACTGATCTTCGTCTACCAGCAAAGCGTTCCGAGCGAGCTTAATAATAATTTGTTTAAGGGAAATGTTTCGGTCAGATTAATAAATTGTAGCAGCTTTATCCGTGCTTTTCTCGATTGTGGGTTTTGCCATTCGCCGCTCTGAGGGAACCCCCTGTGCATTGACGCAATGCGGGATTCTAGTTTTCCCACGGTGATTACTGTGGCAAAGCAGTACATCTTCCATAATTTCGAATCGCTTTTTCTCGGGCATTCTTAACTGCTCGTTATTTAAATACGCTACGAAGGACAGAGAATTGCCAGCTACTTTTGCTTCTCCGGTTGAAACATCCTCGCCCTGCTAGTCTTTCCAAAGGCAGGTAACTCTGATAAACTACTCCGTGGTTCTACGAATTCCTGCATGGAGAAAGTCCTTGCAGATCACACGCCACCTAATACAACATGACCCCAGATAATATTTTACACCAAGGGCCTGTATCTAATTTGTGATCAGCTTCGTTTGCTACCTGTGCTGTACTCGAACTACGAATTTTTTTTTTTTTTTTTATTATCGGAGCTTATTTGTTGACTCAAGATTACTCCAGTAGTTCGTTCTGGGTTTGCGGGCACAGAATAGTGAACGGGTGTTACACATATCTACGGTCGTCGTAGTTTTCAAATAAGCTGTCTCTTTTGGTCTTATTTTTTTTTCAACTGAAAGTTCCACCAGTCAGTTACTCTGTTAGAAGAGAACTTGCGAAGATTGAAAATTTTTTTTAAAATTGTTTTTAGGGAGTTAAAAAATTTAGTGTGTGGCACCGAGAGAGAGACTATGTAGATAATGGATGAATTAATAACCAAGTACATCCTTGCATCCTTGTTAATTATAACATGAACATTATAGAAGACAGACGTGGGGGAAATAATCTGGGGAGGTGCAAATGATCATGAAATCTATTTAAATTTGTAACTTGAAAATTTGACTGTAATGAATAAATTGATTTCCATACTCACATTCAGACAGATTTTCATCTAAGGACAGCTTTAATTGTTACTGACGCTATGTCAATACTGGCACAGTATACGTGTAGAACAGTTCTGCTGTCACGACATACATTATGGAAATTTACCTGCATTGGGGCTTCACTGCTTTTGATTTATTTCATACACCTATGGTTTACAATTGACAACAAAAGCAAATATGTTGATTCATTGTCATACAAAAAGGCAGAATACTTGCAGAATGCATATAAGAACTATAAAAGCATTAACCAAAGAGAGTATAAGATGGAATCCAGAAGGGAAGATGAACTATATTTAAGAATGTCTTCAAACTTTAGAAATAAAATAAATGGAGAAGAAAAGAGAAAGCTTCAAGAGATAGGTGCACAAGTTAGAGACATGGCAGAAATTGTCTCCCAATGCAAAGGGGTTCCAGGCATGACAATGGCCATGGTGAGGGGTGAACAGTCTGTTCTTTTCGCCCTGGGAAAAGCAGATGTTGCATCTGGTCGGCCAGTTACCAAGGAGACAAAGTTTTTGATGAACTCCATGACCAAGACATTTCTTGGGCAATTATTAGGGGTTCTCATCAGTGAGTCTTCAAAAAAGTAAGTAGGCCTGCATCTGTTGACATGAGATATCTTCTAGCATGGTAGAAGACTTGTAATTTCCAGGTGTTCTGTAAGCATACTGCCAGCATTTGGCAAACATGATATTGTTTATGTTTATTGTTTATGAGACGTTTAAGTTCAATGAATTAAGAGTTTTTATTGAAAACAGCTAGTACAGCAATTACATTGTGTTTTTTTATGTTGAAACAAGAGGGTTAAAATTCTCATCTATATTTTCTAGAGTCTGGTGAAAGCTTAACATTCTGTGTTAATGTTCTTTACACTAGTATCATAGTATCAATTTTTGTCTTTTAACAGCATAAGTTGGGACACTCATGTTAAAGACATTTTAGGCCCGGATTTCCAACTTGTTACCTCGGAAGTAACACAGGAAGTAACTCTTCGGGATTTGCTGTCACATCGCTCAGGGCTTTCCAGTGGGAATCTTGCTGTACGATCTACATACCCACAAGGATGGACCAAAGCTGACTTAGTCAAGTAAGAGCTTTCTTTATATTTCAAGGCTTAAACAAGCCATATCTTTAAACTGGATGAATTCCACAAGGTTTAAGAACGGTCTTTTAATAAACCCATGATAAATTGCTACATAGATGTTGCTTTTAATGGCTTCATGGGATGCCTTCTGCCACAGTAACAATATTTAATATAGTTCTTATTGTATAGAGAATGATCTTTTATGCTGTGTCAGTCCTAGGTAATGTGTATTTGATTAGATAGAATTTATATTCATTCTGCAACATCACTTTTATAGTTAAAGTGGATGAGTACATTATTTTACAAGCTGTTTATCTGTTGGGTAATTTTAAAGTTTACATAAAGCTGGAGAGTTGTTTAAAGTTAAAAAAAGATGTCTATCTTGTGGGATCAGATGGCTGTTATAATTTGTTGTCAACACTAAACATTTTTCTATCTTCAGGCACCTGCATCATCTGCCTCTTTCAGTGCCGTTTCACAAAACATTCCTCTATAGTAACATGGCAAGCATGCTGGTGGCTTATGTTATTGAAAAGGTTGGAGGTGCCTCATGGGACACGCTGATGGTTGATAAATTGTTAAACCCACTGGGCATGAACCAGTCAAGGGCTCTAAACAACCACAAAGAACTGGAGGGGACTGATTTTGCAAGACCATATGTTCCAGTGGATGGCAACCTGACAATATGTGACACACAATTGTTCGAGTAAGTGCCACTGCCACTCTAATATTAAAGAAGCTTAACTTCAGCCCTAATGACCCAACCAGCTACCAGGCAGTCTCCAGCCTTCTTAGAAAAAGAAGGAAGAAGTCTGATTCTGGAAAAAGCCATCCTTCACCAGCTGCTACAACACACTGCCATTCACATTTTCCTTGCGCCATGCCTGTCGGCATACTGTCAGCATCAGTTGATTGATACTGCTCTAGTACAGGTGGAAAATGACTTATTATCTGATTATGATCATGGCTAATATCAAACATTTCTATGTTTGATCTATTGGCTGTTTTTTGACACATCAGACCATCATATTTTCCTCCTGCAGCTTCATATGACATTTGGCCTCACTGGTGCGGTTGGCTCCACTCCTGTGTGCTTGCACCCAATTTGTTAGTGACCATGGCTTCACACCAGAACCTGCTGGTTAGCAATATGGTTCAGTCTTTGGGCTTTTCCTGTTTATTGCCTATGTCCAGCTAATTGGTCCTGTTATTTGCTGCTCTGGCTTGCAGTACCACATGTATGCCAATAATACTCAGCTCCTGAGTTACGACCCAGCTTGCTAATTCCCCAAACTGTTCACCAGCACTCAGCAGACTCCCAATTCAGTTAAACACAGGTTGTTGACAAATAAAGCTCAATGAGAAAAAAATTAAGCTGAAGTCATTCCAATAGCCTCTGAATATATACTTAAACACCTGCCTAAGTCCAATCACTTTTTCTGGATCCACCATTACTCTTTCCCACGCTGTTAGGAATCTCAGAGTAATTTTTGACATCATTGTCCTTTGAGAATCATGTTAATTCTAGTCTGCATGTCCATCTTTCTTGAACTATGCAAGATCAGCTGCAACAGACATCATCTGTCTGCTGCTTCCACCTAGCAGCTTATGCTGGTACCTGTATTGTCCATGCTCGTCTACTGTAGCTCTCTTTTTGTGGATCTCTATGACTGCATTGTATTCCGCAAACAGAAAGCTTATCATGTCCCATCACTTCTGTGCCATCTTTACTGGCTGCCAGTTTGGGCTTGCATCGAATTCAAGATCTTCATACTTTGCCATCGAGTTGCTCAGTCTTGTCCCAGTCTGCGCTAATGTTGTCCTACTAGCCTTGCAGGTCGATTCAGTCTCCACACGCTCGTTTTCTCACTGTCATGTATGAGACTTGAGAAGTTCGGTTTTCACTCATTCACTTTTTCTGGCCCCAGTATTTGGCATGGTCTGTCTTTCCATACATGCTACATGCATTCTGGTCTGGACTTAAAACATCTCTTTTAGAAATACTGTGATTGGTCTACCCGGACAGTTCATTTCTCCATCATACTCCTATCTCTGCATTCTTTCATGTTTATGGCATTGTTAACCATCCATGTGAGTGTATGTATGTTGTGCTTGATTGAGATGTTCGTCTCTATCACATGGCCTCATTTCCTACTCTCATCCTGTCTCTTGTGCAGCACATCAATCTCGCCTCTACATATATGCTATATAAAATCTATTATTAAATAAACATGGAAGACAGTACGTTTAAAAATAAATTAGTTAACACATCAGCTGCTTACACATGTAAAACCATTTGCTGATATTTACATTCATTCTCTTTTCCCCTGGCCTCCATCTCCTCATGCATGCGTTGATATCACTACATCACCACAAGATGCAGACAAGATTCATTATCACGAAAGATTATTGCTTATTGTTTCTTGCCACCATTTATACATAAGAAATTGTCTGCTTGCATTTTTCATTTCTATTTTGTGCGTGTTTTTTTGTTTGTGCTTTTTAAACATCATATAGTTGCTGTTTCTTTGTTGTTGTAATTATCTTTAAATTCATTTACCTTAATTTGTACAAAGTCCATTAGTAAGTTTACTGTCACATAAAATCCCACCATGTTACTTTTACATAACTTTGTGGCCTTTTTGTCTGTCAGAACATTTGTCAAATCCATTTTTTTCCTTGTAGTCAGGGTCCCTTGTCTGCTGTTTGTCTGCTGACCTCCAATGCGAAGGACATGATCAAGTGGATTAAGTTTAATCTAAGGAGTGGTTGCTTGGAAGATGGACGTCAGCTGATCAGACGCGAGATCTGGATGGAGATGTGGCATCATCAGATTGACTTATCTCCAATGTTCCTGAAAGCGGTGGACAAATCTTCCACTAACTGGCCTGTGCGAGATATTAGTGAAGGCTATGGCCTATTCTGGTTCCTCAACAAATACAGAGGTAGGCATTGAGCAACAAGGTCTTTTGCCATGAATACTTATATGTAGGATGGTAGGACTTATGTACTCTTAGAACATGATAAGTATCAAGTGAGCTTCTATAGAGCAATTGCACTTGAATTCCTTTTGTAGAATTAAACAGTAGGACTTAGGGATATTTACTCTATTATCTTTACAGACAAAAGGGATGAGAACACTTTTATTCCAGTTTTGTCATGCCATTTTTCACCCAAGTTATGTTGGAATTTCTGTTACTGTAGGAAATTCTAATGTTATAGGATGCTGAATCTTTGAAAATTGCAAAATGATGTCGACATAAAGTGAAGCAAAAAAGTGATATGAGCTCTGCTCATGTGTGATCATGATTAAAACCCATAGCTGTAGGCATTCTGAATGATGCTATCTTTGAAAAATTAAAATGTTTTGTGTAGTGATAATGGAAGGTTTCTTTCACCTATGTATAAAAGGGTTCAAGATCTGCTGGCATGGTGGCGGTCTGTACAGCCACTACACACTGGCATGGATAATTCCAGAGAAGGAAGTAGGTTTGTACATTTCAATCAATGGCTACTCTGGAGACAGTAAACCTTTCTCCATTGTAGAAAGTCTGGTGTACTACGCAGCAGATCTCCTCCTGGGATATCAACCTTGGCTTGATCAGAAGTCAATATGTTATTACCCATCGTATTGGACCAACTCCAACAGACAATCTTCAAAATACAAGATGGAAAAGAATTGGACAAGGGGTTCAAAACCAGAAGTTGTCTTGGCTGAGGCACATGCAAATCCAGTTTCAGAAGACGTTAAAAGATTGAATTCACCATCAGAAGCACAAAGTTTCTCAAGAACATTGTCAGCACTTCCTACTCACTCATATGCAGGAGTTTATTTCAATCCTCTCTTTGGTAACTTGACATTTTTTTTTGACATCACATGCAGCTGCTTACAAAGCAAAATGATTATGTTGTCAGGAATACTGCATCCAGTTAGAAATCATACATTCGACGTTGAACTGACAGAAAGTCTTCGTTTTTTAAGCAAACCATCAAAACAAATGCCACCTCAGGCTGCGTTCAAGGTGGACTTCACTGTTGACAGCAGTATGGAAGTGACTGGAGTTGACGTGCACAGTGGCTGGTCTATGGAAGTACCTATACATTTCATCAAAAGGTTTAGATGAATTATCACTGTTTTGTTAGTGATCTTCCAGATAGAAGCACTGTGCATTGTACTTATAGTCTGTGGATGTGGGAAGGATTGATCTGGTGTTTACATATGTGATAATTGTGGGGTATAAGTATTTACATTGTACTTCATCTGCAATGAATGGGAAATTTGTTAAGGTTAATTTGGGGCAGATGTTCAGCGGTAAATATTGTTCTGCTGCTTTTATATTTTATATTTTTGGATGATGAATAAATATGCCTGTTAAGGGATACATAAAACTGAGACCTGGAGTTAATAAGTCTATTATACTGTTGGTATTTTACAAGCCAGCAAATTAGGTTGTATCGCTGAATCTTAATTTTTACTGTATGGATACCATGTTAGACAGTAGCTTGTGACATGGCCACTTTATGGACAAGGCCATAAAAAAACCATATAGAAGGATGGACATGACATGACAATTTCACTAACATCATATAATGCTAAGTGAGTTTGGCTTGTTTCTGTGAGTTATATTTTGTAGTGAAACTTGTTGGCACTGCTGTCATTTTGGTTAAATATTTGTTGTAAAGAATACTGGTCTCAAAAAAGAGAGTCTAAGGACAAATGTAACAAAAAAATCCATTCTTTTTCAATATATTGATCACTTCTTTGCTATGTAGAATGTAACATTATCAAAGAATTTTCCATCCTTCTGTCAGCAGTTGAAAACTTCATAGATGGTAGTCTTCGTAGAGGGTCAAACAAACATAAGGTAGGGAGGAAGGAAAACAAAGGATTATTAAGTAAAAAGTCTTCAACATTTTAATGGTCCTTATAACAACGTACACCCTGTATGTTTCAGTTATATCATGTTGATCTCTCCCATTATGTTGACCTTGCGTCCTTTGTACTTCTGGGAGATCTCATCTTCCATCTGTAAATACATAATGTTTTCTCTGATACACTACATTCATGTTAGTTTTGCTAATTTGGTAAACAACTTTAACAAAAATAACATTCTGACACATTCCTCATCAATAAAATTAATATAGCTGTACAACTTGTTTAGTTGAACACTGTGCACTGCTGGCTGTGTTGAAAGCAATTAATGTTCAGACATCTTTCTAACCATAGTTTGTTTTTCTCTGGGGCTGTAGTTATAAATTGAGACTACGTCATTTTCCCAGGACAAAATAAGAAACTCAAGGACAAGTGTCTTGTTTCCAAAGTTACAAAGTTATGTCCGGACCCCACAGTCACTACTTCATGTTTCTTTACCCTAGGACATCTTTGCTAACGCTTTATAACTACAGCTCCTGGGGTAAAACATCTGCGGAGTCTGACATTGCTTTATGTATTTGGAAATAAGATGCTTGTCCTCGAGTTCCCTGTGCTGCCGCAGGGCAGAGACGCCCTCACTTCATAACTATGGCCCGTGGTGTCTTGTAATCGAATCTCTGCGCATTTAGCCCCCTTAGCACAGCGAAGTATCGAAATGACGCAATAAAACAATGGCGTATAACTTAAGACGATGAAGACGGTGGTGGGTGGGTGTTTTTTTTTTTTATTATCGCTGCTCTCAGGTAAACATAAGACCAAGAAACCTATGAATTTTTGAAAAGGAGAAAACTTAAACTTTGCAATAAAAGTAATGAAAATTTCCTACTTTTACTCTGGTGACAGTAATTATCTAAGAAAATTCACAGTTTACCATTTAAAAAAAAATAAATCAACACATCTACATGGGACACCTGTCTTCATCATAAACATCGGCAAAATCTTCCTCATTTAGCAGCAAACAGAAAGGCTCAAATATCTTTAAAATCGCTGGCAGAGTCGCTTTCAACAACAGATTCTTCTATACTGTCACCAACAAAGTCATCGTCTGAGAAATTTTTCGGTGAGCCACTCATATTTTCAAGAAACAATTCGCTAAATCGCACAGAATAAATTCAAAATGGCTCCAGGAAGACCTGACAATAGAAACAAACTTTCTGATAGGTTGGTTTTTAATTGGGTCAACCAACAGAAGAACTTTACTTGAACCACTATAGCCAGCACAAACATGGCTCATCGTGATAACTATTCACTTACCGAGTAAGGCTGGCCAGACTAGACAACCTACCCTACCAATGATATTCTTCACTAAAACTGAGCATCACCTGCTGCTGCATGGTTCTTGTCTGTCGACGAAGTGCATCCAGGTGTGGCTCAAGTGTGCTCTCCTCTTCCAGGGCAGCCCGTTTCTTGCTGGCCATCTCCTTACTGGCCAACACCAGCTTGTCTGCTCGCAACAAAATCTGGTGAAGAGACTCGCAGAGACGGTCTACATACCTAGGAACATTTACAGAATTAGTCTCAACAAAGAGCTACAGGATCAAGTACAATTAATAAGCACAGTAAATTGAGCTAATACATAAAAAATGACATAAGAATTTTGTCTATTTACAACCTGTTTAAGTTAATTTTAAAACCCTATATCTTCTCCACTTCAACTGACACAAACACAATACATGCTGATTTAGACTTTTCTTAAGCTGCATGCTTAGGCTGCAAGGTAAAAAACACAAAACAAAACACACAGGTATTCTGAGGTCTGTGTGGTCAGAACAAAGTGTAAATAATATTAAAAATGGTACACTGAATAATTTTGTGAAGTAAGATCAATTAGGAATCTAGCAATAACAAAATTACTTCTGCATGAAATCCTTGAAAGGTCTTGCCTCACAAAAGCACTTACACATGCACATGCATATAAACACACACAAACATAAAATTATGCATGCACACCTTGGTGAACTACGAATAAGCATAAGATGCTGCATTTGCACAGAGGTCAATTGTTTCAGCAGTGCCTGAACTTTGCTCATCATCGTTTCCACATGCTCTGCTTCCAACTGCACTGTTGGTGGAGCACACTGCAGCTGACTACCTGGTCCAGTATCAGCATGAGAGCTTGTAAGTTCGGCAAAGCGCTGAATCAGGAATGATTCCAACTGGATGAGATAAAAGGAAAGAACTTGAGCAAGGTTGCTCCCTATTTACAAATGACAATGCAAAGTGATACTTTTATACTGTAGCTGAAAAACAAAAACAAGGTTTCCAAACTGTGAGAGGGTAAGAAAAAAAAGGTCAATGGAGGCATTCCTTTCAAACTGCTGTCTTTTTCTAATGTGTGTTTTGAGTGTACCATAAACAGAACAACAATTTCTTTAAGTAGCTGCAGCAAGCAATGGAAGAGGAAGAAGATCAAGCAGTTATAAAGTAACAAGATATAACCAAAGACTTACTTCCATCAGATTATCGATGAAAAGGCTACGAGTGTTTGGGTTGTCTAAAACAGACAAAGCATCATCCCCACGAGCCACACCTTCCTCTGGAGATTCTGGAGGGAACAGTTGAATTTTAAGCAAAATAACCACTAAGTCATTGCCTTACATGAAATACCACCACATTTCAAAACTGCTGTTAACTTCTAATAAAGAGCAGCAATTATTTCCTTTCCTTTTTTAAGTGGAAGGTTATGTTGCAAGTAATGAGGACAATAAAGATAAGTATATACAAAACTCACCCTCTTTTACTTCAGGAGTAACATCAGATGTGTCTGTGCACTCAATGGCATTGTCTCCCTCCTATAAAAGTAAGCTTCCATAATATCCTACATGTAAATGTAAATCTTCAAAAAAAACTAATGTCATCAAATCAACATTCAGGGTTAGCTGCTCCACAGTACTATGCTAACTATTAGAAAACAACTTTTGTGATGACAGATTCTACATGCATGTTCTGGAAATAGTAGAAGAAATATTTTGTCGCTCATAACATGCTAGCATTACAACACTTGATGTTTTAGGTGCACGTGAAAATCACAGAAACTAATACACTCAACTATACAAATGGATTCATCTCCATGCACCCACTTTCTGCAGCAGATCAGTGAACCTAAAAATAACTTACCTGACCACCACTCTCTACTGTGATGTCATTGATGCAGAAGTCAATGTCGGCACCAAAGTCAATGGTCCCATTGTCATCTGCACCCCAGTCAATCTGAAGGAAATGACTAATGATGAGTAAAGAAGCAATCTGCTAGGAACAACTATGGCCATGCATTGATGACCTAAAATTTGTAACTCTCTAATCTCTTCTTGAACACTCATGTAAGTTAAACACAATGAACAACTAGCCTGAACTATTCAAAACTGAAGCATCACGTAAAACTTTTGTAAAACACTGGTATTTCAAGTAACACATTAAAAAAATCTTTGCAAACAAGAACTATGAATAAATAAGTACATACACTGATTATAAAAATTGAATATGTTTAAGTGTGCATTTAAACAATTCTTTTTGTGGAAAATATTTCATCCAGTAACTAGTATTCCTTTGTATGATTGTTTGCCTGAAGTTTGCTTAATTGTCCAATTTTTATGTTGCATACCATCCATTTTCCCACTATCTTTGTTTCCCTTTAATTTTCTTCTAGTCAGATATCATTACATGCTCAGCAACCACATGCATAAGTGTGTTATTAAACCAGGAGTCTCACATCCTGTGCCTGTGTTGTATGGTCTAGCTCATCTGATGTGTCGATTTTGATGCTTTCTTCCTCTACCACTTCAGGTGGCTGTCCTGTTCGCCATTCATAGACTCTGACATTGCCACGTGACATGACAAACTTGAGGACTGGCAAGCTTGCCAACTGGAGTTGATCACTATGAGTTTTACATAATATTGTCAATACGTGTATGAACTCTGAAGACTGGTTTAGATTATTTCACTTATTTTGAATAACGTTTTGCTTCACTTATTTTGAATTTTCTCATTTTTTAAAAAATACACAAGTCATGCACTACAATAAAAGGTAAGGATTTTAAATAACGATATTTAGTTTATATCTTCTCTTATTAAAAATATTGTTTCCTTACATTGCAGTTGTCATGAAACTATACAGAAGCTTTCACCATGAGTTTGTTCGAAATGAATTAAAACTACTTGCAGACAAAACAAATAAATCTTCTGTGTTATGAAATAATACAAAACATGAAAAGATTACACATATTTCATGGCAAGACATGACATTATGTGTTTAAGTGGTGAGACTGGCAATCTGGTAAGAGAAAGACTGACTTGTTCATAAGGAAGGCAACGAACTCATCATAATAGGTCACTGCAGTCTGAAGCTCTCGAGTGGCTGCTGCAATGCGATCAAATTCGTCAGGCAGATTTTGAACAAGAGAAGCTAACTCTGTTTTGATTTTTGTCCCCTGCAAAAGAAAAAAAAATATACAGTAGGGTATATTTTAATATAACACCATGCACAGATTTGCATCCAAACTACAATATCATGAATCTCCTTGTATATGCCTAATAAAAATATAATGTCCAAATAGCTGCTACCATTATGAAGTAACCATTCATATACATTAATGATGTCAGTGCATTTGAACTTTCTGTGCATGGTGATGTGTGAATTTTTTATTTCAAGATCTGAAGTGTTGTCAGATTTGTAAAGTGTTGAAAATAAATTAGCACATTGGAAACCCTTAAAAACCACTCTTAAGAAAAATGCATAGTCACTTCAATGCACTACTAAGTATTTAGACAGGGAATGGTTGCATTTATGACCTCTGTAACAAAATATTTCATCAACACCAATTCTTTATAGGGCAAATCATACCTCCCCTTTCCCACCAAAAATAAAACAAAAACAAAAAAAACTGGTTTACCTCAATGCCTATCTGACGACAAGAAGCTGAATATTTTTTGCGGAAATCTGCAGCACTGTTTGTGAAATCTGCTTCTTTCCTCTCACATTCCTGCCATGCACATACATATTATCAAGTTAAAGTATTTAGTTCATGATGCTTCTGTTCTCTTGATCTGTAAGTAAATCTGCAACGAGCAAAGAAAGATATGCATCACAGAGAAAATGTAATCTACAAAAACCTGTTGAATTTAGCCTGATCACAAGTTCTACTTAACCCTCTTGGTTCGACAAGCCATGATCGTGGCTTTGCCGGGTAGCACGGGCAAGGCGATTTTCATTACTTTTTATTGCAAAGTTCAAGTTTTCTCTTTTCCAAAAATGTATAGGTTTCTTGGTCTAATGTTAATCTCAGAGCAGCAATAATAAAAAACAAACTTCACCCACTGTCGTCTTTGTAATCTTCAGTTATAAGCCAGTCATTGTAATGTTATATTTTTATCTTGAACCAAGAGGATTAAGCATACTAATGTAGACTTGGCCTATAGCTTTAAAAAACACTGCTAGATTTTATCATCCTCACTTTTTGTATCTGTTGGCACCGTGCAATCTGTTTTTTGATGGCTGGTATTTCATAGTTGACATTGCGAGCAATCATCTGAGCAGTGTCAGCTGTGAACACAAATGTGGTGCACACAACTGACATTTAAGAAGAAGAATTATTCACACATTAATTACCTAAATCATTTCTGAGCAGCATCACATCATTGTTAATGACAAAGATTATAGTTTATGAGTCTTGAGCTGCACTTGGCTTTTAGTTTAAAATAGTAAAAGGATAGAAATATGTTCCAAAGTTCATCTTTTAGATGATACATGCAAAAATAATGAATAAATTAGTTGTAGAAGCCCACAGATCTTACCAAGAAATACACCATCCTTTTCATACAACCGGCAGATTTCAGCCCAATCCTGAAAATAAATTTCCCAATCTCAACACTAAGACCAACTGCTAGAAATGTACATATTCTGAGACTCATCCACTTTATACTTTTTTTATTTAACAAAAGTCTCAACAACTTATTTACTTTATAGTTAATAATTAAGTGTATTTTAAACCTATTTTAATTTTTGCATAAAGACAAAATTTTATCTGTCAAAATTATCAATATTAGTATACCTTTATGAAACGTTAAATATAACTCATACTTTCATATTTTGTGAGCTGTACTGCCCAAAGAAATTCTTCTTTCCAGAGTCTGTTTCCTTCGCCTTCTCTATCAGCTCCTTCACTTGAAAATATGTCACCTCTGCAAATAGTACAACATTTTAACCAGTCAAAATGTCTTTGAAACATTCACTGATGACCTCACTAGCCTTGGATGTGGGTAATGTTAGAGGAGAATACTAGAGCACCCAAAGAAAACCCCCTGCCGTAAGTCCTTGAACACGTGTCACATGCAGAGAGAACTGTATATGCTTTGATATGTGATCTACTAAGATGTCCACTAACAAATGATCATAGCCCCATTTTTAGTATTTTCTTTTATGTGTTTTTTAAAGTAAGGTTTTATGCAGGGGTTCTTTACTAAAATGTCATCTTTCCTACAACAGTACGTAAAGAAAACAAACACCTCAAGTATATTAACGACCACACTTTAAAAAAAAAAAGTACAGATACTTAACATTTCATGCATGACACTGATATCCCCCTCCTCCCTTTTTTTTTTTTTACCGAGGATAATATCTTTACAAAACCTTCATACCTCAAAAATGAGTACTCTAATATTGCAGTAGTCATTTTTAATGGTCTATTTTATTTTTTTCAAAAGCCCAAGTGATCTAATTCATTGGATGATTCCTATACCTGCTGGGTCCTTGAATCTTGTAAAGTCTCCATCCTCAGGAATATCTTCTACAGCCTTGATAATTTTCTGACGGATAACAGCAGCCACAGTTTGCCATTGTTGACTGCAGTGTCGGCGATTAATAAGCCAATCTGACAACAGTGCATGACACAAGATCTGATCTTCAGAATATTAAGTGACACATGGCCAAATATAAACAAGCAAACCAATGACAAACAGCAATAATGTGACATTCATCTTGAACAAGTTATAAAATATGGGACATATGAGAAGAATAAGCAAAAAATATTTAAAATATTTGAACATTGTCCAAATTACCTTATTACTTTATTACTTTGTAGTTTGTCTAAGTACAATGATGATGTGTTGAACATGCATGAAACACTTCTTTGCGTGTAACAATATCTGATTCTTACTAGTATCATCTCCCATATGCAGCCACACACACACACACACACACACACAAACAAACACACACTGACTCACACACATCACAGAAAAAAATACTTTAGTAATATTCCCACAAATACAAACCTGCAAGTTTGTTGTAATTTATGTCTATGGGAAGGTTTTCCATGATGACACTTCATGAATGTCTTTATGTAACGATGACGATTTACTAGTTTAGCGCTTTGAACAGTATAAAGTCAATTAGTCAGCATAATATTCTCTTTTATGAGCATAAACAAAAATGTTGCAGTGGAAACTGTCATTAAGAGAACTTAGTTGTAGGTCATTATTATCACCAGCAGCAGCCACCACTCGACTAACCAGCTGTTCACTTTTTACAGTTCTAAGAAGTTGAATATGGCCATACTGTACACCATGATCAAACCATAGCACTATAAAAAATACAGAAAAACTAAGTAGTTTTACTGTATTTATGGAGTCTGACAGGATAAAACCTACCCAACCATCATCCTCGTCTTAGAATAAGAATAACGTGATTCTGGAAAACATCGTACAAAAGAATTGTTGTGTCTGGAATATGCCTCAGTCAAAACAACTTCTATTTACAAAACTGATAAGGAGAAAATTACAAGTACTCGAAATAATTTACTTCTGATATAACATTTGTCATAAAACGTTTGGTGAAAAGAGAAAAACAGCAAAACATCGTACATATGTTTTCGAAGGAAGGAGACTACGTTAGAGAGTTGTTTCCCTTGACACGTCAGCACGCTTAAGCCCCCTTCCGACAATGAATCATCGAAGTGAACGTCGATGTCATCTCGAAGCGACATGCTCAACTCAAAGTTCCTTATTCTTAATATTTTAAATTATGATGGATTAGAAATAAATATGACAACCGCCTCGTCATCGTAATGTAATACAGAGAATAATTTAAACAAGTTTTTTTTTAAATTGGGACCGATCATCTGTATAGTGATTCGATCGCTCATTAACGACGTTATTGCGAAGATACCTAATTTCATATGACAGACGTGTATAGTTGGTGGTCATATTTCAATTGAAGAATACACACCAAATGAAGGACGACGCAATTTGTGAAAATAAAAGAGGCCTATTTGTACCAAGCCGTGATATGGAGGATTGGTGATTCATGCAAGGATGAAGTGTCCGTAAAGTGATGTCAAGAGGGTGAAGAAAACATTCGATCTCAGCCAAAATACGAGAAGGAAAAAGAGATGACGTTCCGTATCCTTCCTTCGCGTTAGCATTGAAATTTGATGCCACATCTCTCAGCGGGCTCGCATCCCAACTCGAGACATTGATTTCTGAGAACGATTGAAACCGATCGTGCTGCTTTGCGTGACTATGATTTCCGTTTCGGCGTAAAATACTCCCTTTAAAAAAGAAATCCTGCCAGCTTGTCCACTGTTGTCCCCAGAGAAACTTTGCGTCAGTTATGGCGTGGAATGTCGATCGTTCGTGGAGGTGCTGGAAGGAGGGAGAGGAGAAAGAACAGACAGAAGAAGGCGCGTTCTTATAGCTGATCATCGATTGGCGCCTGCTGAAACTTGCCACTCAGCCAACACGGCGAACAGCATGACCATGTCCTCTTTCGACTATGTGGTTGGAAGTTCGAAAAAAAAAAAGAGAAGAGGTTTGAGTGCTTTGAGTGTAAGGTATGGACTGAGCACTTTACCGACATCCTTTTTTTCCCTTTCTTTTACCAATTTCTGACAAAAACTTGGCTTCCTACCACTACCATCATAGTCGCTGCCGTCAAGAGCATGGCCATATTTAGAAACAGTATTCCTATACACCTCTACCTTCCGTTCAACCCCTCCATGAACAATAACGTGCCTCTCTAATGGGTGAATGCTGGTGGGGGTAGGGGATGAATAAGCGTCGATGCGCCATCGAAAGTGTTTGCAGAAAATGAGAGTCTTGAGGAAAAGCTCCATCTTTAACTTCCGGTGCGACACTCACGTTTCATCACACATTTCTAGAAACTTCCAGCCATCGTGAAGCAGACAGCATAAAGTCACTCAACACTTGCCTGCTGCGTGTGCCGGCCACTTTAGTGTCCACACCTGAGGTCGGCCTCGATCGTGATCGACGTGTGAACTACGTGCCATGTCTATCTATAAATCACGTTCGCTCCACGATAGTACTTACGTCGTTTAACGTGTTCGATCGTGAGTTTTATGTCGTTTTGAAACATGCCTTCATGTGAACCGAGATGAAACATTTTTGATGTTTTTGTTTTCTTTTTCTGCACTGGAATTCGACACGTCACATGCTACATTCGTTCATGTGACTTGATGTTAGCAGGAACTGCGACGAAATTTTGTGAGAAGATATATCTGACAAAGATACCATGGGTGGGTTAATAGGAATAGTATCCCCCACAGCAAAATTTTAAAATATATCTAACAAAGAGATGAGATGAGAAGAGATTGGAAGAGATATGTAGCAAACACACCCGGCTTGCTAGCAGGAACGATGTCTCCTGCTATGAAATTCTAAGGGAAGACATCTAACAAAAATACCAGACTTCTAACTCTGACCGGTTTTAGGCCCAAGTTTTTTTCTTTTAAAACCGAGCCGATTGGTTCACTAGGAAGACAGCGTGTAATTTTTGTGTGCGACACTTCCTCCCAGGACTTCATGGTATGGAACCGCGACCACTGTCATGGCTTCCAAAGACGCCCACAGAGGAAAGAAACTAACCAGAAGTCTATGGAAGAAACAAAAAAGTGAAGCCGTGGAGTAACGTGAAAGATCAGAGCCAAGAGATTTAGGTAGCTGGTATCGCTGTGTTAAATGGTTTATGTAAATGCAGATTTAATGGGTTTTTTTGTTTTTGGTCGTTAGGTTTCACCTTGGGGCATTAGATCGACAGGACGAAGTAACTGGACGTTACATATAACGTATTATTTCGAACAGGGCATACATGGGTCTTAAATAATGCTTATTGTTGGCGATTACACACTGAACAATTAAATAACAAATATGATGGGAGATGGGAATCAGCCCAGGACGTGGTAAATCAGTGTTAGAGGACTGACTCAGTCTGTAGTCGCTATACATTTGACACAGTTATGCGCGTCTGTTACAATATGGCTCCTAGCTGTAAGTGGTTCACCGTTCCTAAAGCTCAGCTTGTAGGAAGGGGAGACAACCCGTTTGTTCTGCCGCTGGTTACTATCTTTGATGTTTCAGTATTTCATTGTATGTTTTGCTGTATGGTAAGCTGTTGGTTAGTTTGTAGACGTGTGTACACCACATTGATATCGCATCTACATGGGGTGCTTTATAAATTCAGCTGTTGTTGTTGTTTTTTCATCTTCTTCTTCTTGGTTCACGTGCACATCTAAACGCACTCTTTTGGGTCCAGATCTGTCCTGCGCGATAGGAGCTTATAGAGTTACTGCGAATAGTGACATTTCACGTGAAACCGATGAAGCTTGGTGTCTCCAAAGTCACTTAAGGCAACGTAGTTCTAAGGCAGCCTGAGCCTTCTCACAAGGTCTATTTGGGGTGCAATATATTTTGTTTAGCAGCTGGGTAAAGTTGGTTTCAAGATACCGTACTGCTCAGAACTATTGAAACACCATGTCGTGATAACAAACTGCAAATCACAATGAAGCAGAAAGCTACTTTATTCGTTAATCATAAAAATAGCAACATAATTTATTGGTACCCAACAGCAATATTTACTGCTTTTTGATGGACACAACCCAATTTTACAAAAAGGTACGGGTCTGCCATTGGTCTTAATGCATTCGAAACACCGTTGTCTTATGGATTGAATCCGTGTCCTCAGAGTCATTTGCGGAATCACCTGCCACTCACGCTGAAGAGGAAGATAAAGCTGGTTGAGGTTAGATGACGGAGAAGGGAAAGGCTAGTCATACGGTGCTCGACCGGCTTAAGATCATGCTAACATGCTGGCCAGTCCTTTGGTCGGCGATGCTGCAGGAGGTTCTGGTGTTGTCATCTTAGAGAATGACTTCCAAAAGGGGGTTCGTCAGAAAACAAAACTCCGGCCCACTGCCGTTTTGTAGAAACCAGATTATGCCTTGCAGTCAAGCTGAGCGAGCAGTAAGGTGAGCTGGTGTCAGGATAGGTCAGACTGCGGCTGGCCTAGACGGTAGATTATCTCCCCCTTTGAATATGTTCTGAGTTCTCTGATCACTGAAGTGAAGCTGCTGGCCGCTTACAGCTGCTTCTTGGGGATGCTGGCGATGACTGTTCTGTAAAGCCGACGAGACGACGAGTTTGTCCTGGTGTCTAGAAGTCATCATGGGGCGTCATCTTCTCTTGACAACACTGGCTTTCTGATTGAAGAGGTCTTGCAATGCCAGGATGACTGTGTGAGAGACTGCTGATCAGCAAGCAGCTTCTCATACCCCTGCGCTTCCTTGGATCTACGGGATCGTCCGCCCTGGGTCACCTTCATTTAGGCGATGTCTTGGAGAAGTGGCTGAAAAATTGTTTCGAACGGAACCATCGGTAAACACCGGTCCCTGTTTTGTGTTCATTTTAGATGTGGTTTGCACGTTGCACTTCAATCTTTCCACTGCTTAACTCTGTAAATTGCCCTTGGGACATGTTTGACTCCTATGCATTTTTCTGGTGCATTTCTCGCCATCGTTTTGCCGACTCCTTTGATTCCTAAGACTTTTACGAAAGAGACCGATTTGATTGCCGAGCAAATTCACGTCGTCTGTTACAGAGGGCGAGAAAATGCCAAATAATTTTTTTAAAGTAACGTTTCGTGCTAGTTAAACACATTCTAATAGACTGACAACCCTTAGTGAGGGTGGTCTTTAAATTTGTCTAACTCCTAATAATCATAATTATGGTCCCACCTCTCCCGTTAGCTATAGCCTTGACAATGTAAAAGCATCCGTCTACAATCGTGATTTCTGTGCATGATGATGGTTTTATACTTTTATCTCAAGAACCAAAGTGGGACGCTCACACAAAGTTCGGGAAACGGTATTCTGCACTTCTACACAGTCATCAGAAAAAACTGCAACCCGCTAGAGCTTTAAAATACAGCTGCCACTTTTACACCGACGGCAAGAGCTTGAGATTTCTGTCCCTGAAGATTTCGGCGATTTGTCCCCAAAAGCAGTTTAATATTCCCTGCAACAACGTACATTGAACTTAGTGTACTAAAGTATGGTTCTGGCTGGAGTGGCTGGAAGCCGGCTGGCTAAAGAACAAAAGAGTCGACGCTGCCTAGTGGTTGAGTGGATGATGAGGATTACAGAAGACCCGAGGTGGGATTCTGCGCATGGCGCTGAAGCTCCACAAGTGGCACAAGGCATTGCTGTCGGGTCTTCTTATTCAGTCTGATTCCGACCCGAGCTTGTTTGGCGACTCGTTCTTTCTGCTCACCTCCGGTAAAACGCGACCCTCGAAGCAAGGAGACTCGGTACACAGGGCTTTGATGATAGGAGGAGGTTTGTTGCTGTGATACTTGAGCCTCTTGCGTTTGGAACTCACGTTCTTATGAAGTTAATGTGTTATGTTCGGTCTAATCCTCATAATATTAAGGAAGAACAGTAAGAAACAGAGGGAGGAGGTAATGATCGCAATCCTTGTTTAGTTTACACTTTTCTGACGGTGAGAAATCTTAGCAATGCATAGATCAGCAAACGTTAATAAAGAAGACAGGGACAAGGAAAAAAGGAATGAACGAACAAAGAAAAAGTAAATGAAAGACAAGGAGACACAGAAAGAAATAACGATAAACCTAGCGCACGATCGATCGATTGATCGAGAGCGTGTGTGTGTGTGGGGAGGGGGCGTGTATGAGGGTGTGTGTGTTTGTGGGGGGGAGGGAGCATATAAACAGACTGACCTTCACAAAACATGTTCTACAGCACGTCAACAAATTTTGACTTCCCACAGAAGATTAGGACAGGTACCCCGCCATCAAGTACTGAGTCCTCACAAAAGTCATTCTGTCAAGTACCACGTCAACAAGTGTTGACTTCCCACAGAAGTCACTCTCAGGCACCGCGTCAACAAGTGTTGACTCATGACGGACGTCACGATCCCATACAACCATGTCGACATGGCGTAGAGTAGAATTCCCTGTCAAGCAGCACATGCGGCACCTCCGGTCAGATCTTGTGGATTAAAATTATCTGCATTGATAAAAAAGCGACCAGAAAAACAGCTAGGGATATAATCCACTGCAACAAGTTTAAGAACGTAAGTAAGAACCCGTGCTTAAGGATGTACCAGAAAAAATGTCGTTCGAGTGACCTGTAATGCGGCCAAGGACGGTAGTGATGAATTCTGACTGGTTTTATTTAAAGTGTGTTTACCCATGTCCAGTTTTTCCAAAGGTTTATTGTGCTGCTATATTCCAAACATTCTCTATTTTAGCTAATTCTGCGCTTAGCAGGAGCAAAGATGAAATCACTGTCTTGAGTGACAAAAATAGTCTACATGGTTTTATATAAAAAAACGTTTGGAGAGTGGATAGAGGACACGTTGAATATTCATAATATGCCACAAAATGGCTAAAATTATAGTTTTTTTGTCAAATATAAGGACCATTTTAAATGACTCGACTTAAAATGGTACACGATATTACATACCCCTTCCACGGAATCCACTTCCGTTCTCGAGATACAAACCTACAAATATCTCTGTGATGCACAGAAGGATGTAAAAAAAACCTCTGCCAGCATTGTCCTTACCTCTTCTGTGTATTCTGATGCAGGGTTGCATCTTAGAAACAGTAGAAGGGTCTTAGCTCAGAGTTTGGGAAACACTATCTCTTATTTAGACTGCCCCAGCCATTTCATAAAAAAGTTATAGTTTGGTGGACCTTTAACAACAGCTTGCCTCGTGACTATTCTTTGCTGAATAATTTTGTCTCTACCTGTCACCGTTCAAACATTTGCCTTTGGGAGACAGTATAGACTGGAGGGTTATTGGGCTTGATTGCACTCGGAAACAGGGAGTCCTTCGTTCGAGACCAGTTCGGGGTTGTGGCTGAAAAACTCTTCCTGTACACCCAGCAGCCATGTTTAATGGAAATAGATACCTGATTTATCAGAGGATTAGACACGGGAGACTTCTGCCCTTATGGTCGATGGGTGAGCGCTATAGTTTTCCCTGAACTTTAATATCTGCCTTCAGCGGGCTGATTTGCTAACTGTGCTTCACCAGTCTTTCTCCTCCTCCTGCTCATCAATCTTTCAGCCCCGATTGGCTGAAAGGGCAACCGACGATATCACCAGCTACTCACGCAGTCTTCGTGTCACATACACTCTCTGTAACACACCGAATGGCCTTACCTGTAAAATTACTATTTTTTGAATAGATCATTTTGGCGGCCTTTGGTTTTTACTACATTTCTTCAGACATGCCATTAGCTGGATTATGTCTGCAGACATTCAGATAGCTATGCTGATTTCTGGGAATTTACCTGTGGCTTTTTTGTTCTTCCTACTCCATAAAATCGTCCGCGGTCATCCCAAACAATCGGGTTTGTTCCCAAGTTAGCGGCATGTTCAGTCACGTGACCCAGCGATAGCCCGTGCGGGCAAATGAAGGAGTTTGTCAGCCGGCAAAGGCTGTGCACGGTCCTAACCTTATTAGTATTTGTTAGCTTGATGTTTGGCTTAGGAGGAGAGATTATCGACTGCCAAAGCCGTTCGTGCTTGTCGTCAGAAAGAAGCCATTTGTTTCGTTACAGGATGATGGAGAGACGGTTCGGGGGCTTGGAACCATTACGGCTTGCATCCATGTTGACACTGGCATTACATTTACATTTTTGATCGAAATGGAAAGCGCACGCTCCATGTAGTTAAAGGCAATAAAAAAAAGAATATAAGTTCGATAACTTCCTGAAAAGATAAGTCTTGAGGAGGCGGGCCAGGTACACAGTCAAGTGTCA